>SJOL01001577.1:943223-956234 GCA_004794785.1 Opisthorchis felineus | reverse complement strand
GTGCGATGCTGGACTTAGCTTTGGATTCTCCAGTTACTCTAATCTTAAAATGTGCCCCCCTCAGTTCTTAAAATCCCGGATGTTTTTTTCACGAACAGACATGTAAACAAACTGGTGTAATAATAGTTGAACTGCCAGCCATCGATTCTCAAACTCCAGCGATTTCATCCCATTGGTTGATCAGATGGCCGCTGGTCCTCAGTCGTTCTCTGAGCAAAAATTAAAAATGCCCCTCGAATGGTTTCACAGGCCAACCATTCGGTTTACAGCTGAACTCACCAACCGATTTTGCCACAAGGTCGACTTTGTGGTGCATTCAGTGCATTGTCTGCTCGACATCAGAGCTACATATCAGCTGTCAGCATGATGGTAATTAGTGGCGCATCATTAGATTTATAGTGTACAAAGAGAAAACACTGGAAAGCCCATGTTTTCCTTGTTATCACCACAATAAGTATTCAACGGGTTATAGCCAACTGCTGCGTTAAGGAGGCCTCCATCATACTCACACCACCCGTTCAAGAAATGGAACTTCTTGTCCATTGCTTGTTCATTCATTGACTGTTCATTGTTTGGGGACCAGGCAAGGCTGAGTGAGTTCATTCGGGACAAAACTAGTCGTGTGCCATCCATTATTTCTATGCCTAACGCCTTACAATCAATAATTCTGAAACCCCGAACATTGCGTTTCATCTGAAGTTCCTTTGCTCATACACATGGAATACCCTTCTCCTGAGGGATCAGTCACCATTGGATGGTTACTCTTACGACAGATAAGTCAGTAGTAGTTTCCTGATAGCTAATACACCTTTTCCCTCATTACACATAATGAAAACTTTTAATGAAACATTCAAATTTTTATTCACCTGCAACCTCAAACGGAAAAACTGTTTATCCACTATTGATGTATCATTGACTCAAATGCGTGATAGACACGTTTGAAGAAGCATGTACGGTAAACCCACATGGACTGGGCAATCCACCGAATTTAACGGCTTAGTTCCATTGAGAATCAAGGGAGACATGGGATGTTGTCTGTATGAGAGGGTCAGTAAATTCCTTGAGAGAATAGATAGAACCCTTTGTGGACATTCTTAATGGCAATAGCAAATTTTTGCTGGATTCCCAGGGCAGACCTATCAAAACTGTCACGCACAGTATAGATAGAAAACTCTTATGTGAGTGGAAGTCTTTCAAAAAAGACTCAATCAGTGGAATGCTGACTCAAAAGGCTTAATAAAACCCTTAAACGAACTTTAGACGAGGACAATTTGAAAGTTGCCTTTCGCAATTCGCCCGCTCATCAGGCAAATCCTGAAGGACAGAGTTCGTCATCAAAAATCTTTTTCGTGAGTGTTTAACATTTATATGTTCCATAAAAGAGAGAGGTGTTATCCAGAATGATGTATGAATACATTCCAGCGAATCTTCTCACAAGACAACAGCGTGATAATAACTGTTCAGTTTTAGTCCACCTGTTTCCTACAAGATACCAGATCCAATTTGCAATGACTATTGCACCTATTTACACCTATTTGTAATATAAAATTCCTTTTCGTTGAGTTCAAACTGTATAATCGGATCACACTAGTACGTAGTAACGTATGCATTCATTTACAAGTCCACATGTCACCCCTCGCTATAGGGTGACTCACATTCCGCGGCCTCAGCGACTCGCGGAATTTTCTTAGAGACGTGTGTTTATTTTTGCCGATATACAGTAGCACCAATGTGTACTCTATTGAAGAGTTTTCAGCAACCTTATAAGTAGTGTTAAGCGAAGATCACTTAGATGTACGGTTATCGTGCCAAACGAAATATGAGACAATTGGTTCGCACCTTGTTCATATGGAGAGTATTATAAACGGGGGATTCATCCCAGTCTCTTGTTAACACCAACTTGATTTGCGAACGTATCTAGTTCACCGGTTGAATACAATTTGGTGTCTAAACTGAACACAAAGTTGATAGAAGCTCATGAACCACGTTTACCGGATAAGCAGGGTACAACTGATCGTGTGTTGTTGAAGAATTTTCAGTGATCCTATTAATAGTATTATGCCAGAGAGTAAAGTATTGCTGAAAATTTGGGAAAAATCGACTGACGCAACCAGTTACTGGGTCGTCCTTCGTGGTTTCGAGCCAAACAATCACATCGCTCAGGCGCGAACACGTTTGCATGGCCAGATATGATAATTCAGGTTTGTCCAGCGTGAATTGGTGGAGTAGTGGTAAAACGCCCGCAAGTCGGATGCACGGAGTTCAAACGATTAGGGATAAGCATCGCTGACGAGTTCAAATGAGAGCAAAACTCGAGTTCAGTAATTTCACCCTTTTGTGTGGACTCACAAGAATAACTGCGCCAGGACAGGAGAAGGGATGTTCTTACAAGTGCGTATGGAAAGTATGCAGAAAACAGTACAATTTATGTTATGCTGCCGGAGCTGTTCACAGGATCATCACATCAATAAACCTAGATATGCTTCAGGAGTAGTTGATTAGGAATGCACAGACAGAACGCTCATTATCACCACGAAGAAACGACCAGCTGTTGCCAGTTACAAAAGTACATGCGCTGTTGGTAGATATTAGATAACAAACTTACAGTTTACTTACCAAATTCTGAATCGGTGACCTCAAGGATTAGCGCTGTGAATGAGAGCTCTAGCAGAGCGATGAGATTCTTTGCAATGTGAGTGGAATTTTAACACCAACCGGGTATCAACAGTGGGATGTTCAATTATGTTTACGGACTGTTCGGTTGGTATTACCAGTGTTGGTGCTTTACAATCTCACGATGCGTTGGCTTACATCCAAAACTTAAGTAGTTCAACCCCCCAGCCCCCCGGTTCTGAGAGCTGAACTTTTAGAGGTAATGTTTCTTCCGTGTTTCAGATATATTCCTTGGGCGACAAAATCGTGAACTCACTGCAAGAGGGTGAACGGACGCATCCAGAGATAGGAAAACTGTTAGAATCCTGGCAACGGGTACACATCGTAGACTTTGCCTAGAAGGGGTATCTTGCTGATAAGAGGTTAATGCGGTTAAAAATGGAATAGATTTCCAGTGCGTCAGGGCGGTAAGACAGGGAGATGTGTTTTTCTCAATATTTTCCGTTGCTGGGTCGTCTAACCTGCAACTAGAGTATCAGTTTAGTGGATTCTTTCGCTGACAAGTTGATTGGGTGTGCACAGAGCCGGTATCTTCCTAAAGAGACACCTGAGGCTGTTGTGAGCTAGTATAGTGACTAACGTCAAAAAATCGAAGCCAGTATATTCAGTGGGTAAGGGACACGTCTGGTGACGGTAATGTCAGTCAAGCCCATACCCGTTTGCCGATAAAGTCATCACTCCCGTTGATCCTAACGATACCGTAAATTATATGGATGCCCTCTTCATTTCAAGCAGATGAGAATCCTTAAGCGTGACAAACAGCTGTTAAAACTGATCAATGGGGCAACGCACGCCCCGTTGAGGCTGAGAAACGGATAGTGGTCATTGGACAGTGCTTCCCAGCTACGCTGACACATTCGCTATATCTACCGGAAGACGCCACAATAAGCGACACATGTCACGAAGTGGCACTTGGCCCTGGGAACCGCAAGTTTGAAAGTAGCAATTCTGATATAACGGGGAGCATGTATGAAAAGGCTGCTGCCTATGCACTGCCAGGTCAGTAAACTCTATGTTGAAGCGGTTTTTATGGATCCCCATTTCCAGCTCAAGTCCAAGTTAGGTATCTGCGGATCAGAGTAGTGATGGTGGAGCAATGTCGCTGACGGTTATGGTTTACGGGAGTTGATTTCTTTGTGTGTCAAACCCGTGGCTTGTTTCCCCTCGGAAGTTTACCGTGGTGTCCACTTGTTACGGAAGAAAATTAGAAAATCATGCTTTATTCGTTCTGGTCGGACGACCCTGTCATGGATACTGTGTTTGGTCAGAAAGTTTGCCAAATATCCTGCAATCATGTTGGCGCACATGAACTACTCGCTACGCTAGCTGAAATCTGGTTCCAAGGGTACTCGGAAAATGTCTCCGAAGAGCTCTCTCTCTGAAGAGCTGACAGCAACTACCTTGGCAACCCTGGACATGGCAGGGCTGATCAGCGTTCGGGAGTGTCAATAAATGCCCGAGCATTGTCTCGGGCTGGCACGAAGTGTCAAAAGAAAACATGACGTTGTGTTGATGTTTATTTCCCTCCTAGTTCCTAGGGAAACTGTGAAGGATTTGTACACGTTCAGCTGTTTTGGCTCTCTGTGATCGTTTATTTTGAACAGCATGGTCACCAACATAAAAAGTAAATGCAGGCGATAGATGTGGAAGGGTTACAGAAGAATATTAGATAAAACCAAGGAAGCGTCCCATTCGAAGTCGTGTCACCAACAGTTCCAGTCAGACAAGATAAATCCCAACGCAAGGTGGCTCAAGTGGTTAGAGCGCGAATTAACTGAGCGGAAGGTTCGTGGTTCAAATCCGACCTCGACTTTTCCTTCTAGCCTTGGACAACCTGGCAGTATCCCAGTCCTCGTGCTTCCTTCGGGTGGCAACCAAAGGGCAAACAACGCTGAATGCTCCTCGAGGAACAGTAAGCGCTAGCACAGTCAAAACCCGCAAATCAGGCATAAAGTGCCCGTCATACTGGGTCCGGTGTGAAAGTCAATGGCAAGAATGTACACTCAACGCCATGTACCACGCATAAAGTGTCGGAAGTACTTAGAGAGCCCAAAATGTCAAGTGAACACAAATCACTGACTAGGACATTAGGAAGTCCCAGTCCAATAGCAGCCTTGGTGGACTGAAGAAAGCAGAAATGATCGTCAGTTGGTGGACCAAAAAACCGACATCACCATCGATCGCATGTAGGGCTGAGATGATGTTGAGGGAACAATGATCAACATCATACTTCTGCTTCTTCTCATTCCACACAGTCACTCTGCGCCCATCCGAGTCCATGCTTACATTTATCACAGTTGCTCCGCACTGCCGAACAGCGATGAGGTCATGCTTGATGAAAGACGTCGACATTGGTGCTCTCAACTCCTCGAAGATGGTGTATCCCAGGCGACGGAGACGCTTCGCGAGTTCCTTTGCAACACGATTATGACGAGCATTAATATACTGCTTATCTGGCAGTGACTGCTCAACAGACTGTCCTTTGGCCAAAGTCTTTCACACCTGACCCTCGTTGACGGACAGTTCGGGTCTGATTTGCTACTCTTGAGTGTGACAGGTCTATGCTAACCTCGAAGAGCACAGAGCACTGAATGCCCTTGATTTAGTTGTGTCTCAGTGTCATGTGAAACTTCAACACATGTCATGATTGACTAAAATAGTGGCGGTGATCCTGTTCGTCACAATTCCGTTCCTATTCTGTTTCCCTTACATGCTTTCGTAAATATTGGTTGTCTTTTTATGTTCTTGATCAAGCTGATGAACAGCGACAGACACTGTACAATGTATGACAGTACTACCCAAAAAACTACCTCAACTAAAGATAAGAACTTCCCTAGAACAATTTACATCAATGTATCCTTCGGAAAAGGGACAAAAGGAGTCAAAAAGCTCTTTATTCCATCACAGTCTCTGTACGGGAAGCACCAGCCGTAATCTAGTGCGATTCTCTGAATTTTGACCCCCTAAGTTTTGCTGATCTAAAGCTTGGAAAGTAATTTGTAATGCGAAATTCAAATGTTGTTTTAACTCGAGTAGGTCTTCTGTATTCAAAGGAGGATTTTTATGACCTAAGAGCTCGATTCCAGTGTAGGTACCAAAAGAAAAATTTGTCTCCTCCCTAAAGAAAAATCAGGAAAATAGGACCACTATCTTTTTCATGAAGGAAACTACTCACAAGGTTGCTGAAAACTCTTTGACAGCCCACGACCGGTTTCAGCAACCTTGTGAGTAGTTTCCTTCATGAAAATATACTGCGATATCTTGAATATCGTACCAACTGAAACATGAGGCGGCCTGTGTGCAGCACATTCAGTTGAAGAACATCTTAAACGAGAGACTCACTTGAGTCTCCCGTGAAAACCAAATTGATTTGCAAATGAGTGTATTTGTCGAAATCAGGACCACTATCTATTTAACAAGCTATTGATGGACTTTACGCCCCAATCTCGGTCATGCCAAAGCTAACGAACAGAATGAGGACCAGAATGGGGGACGTCCCTGTGGGGACTCGAACCACCACAACTAAGTATGCTAAACGACTGCGTCACAAGAGAGATTGCTGGTTGACAGTCTGCGAATGGAGAATACAGTTGTTGACCAATATGGCATGAATTAGAGCTACACACTGGATGTCAACATACTAGTGAATATTCGAGCACGATTGGTTTTTTAACGTGGCAGGCAACCGACGATTAGGAAAGCATTGAAAAGTTCATGCTAATGTCATTTTTATAATTGTGTCTGCATCACCCGTTTAAATAATTGTCTGTTCGATTCAGTATTGAGGTTGCGGGCATATCCTGAGTCCCACTTCGGGCGAAACTAGCCGTGTGTTGTCCACGGATATCGATAGATTCTTCCTGCGCTTATTGCAAGATGCCTTAAGATCAATAATTCAAAATCTCGAGAACCGAGACTTTGTTTGAAATTTGTCTGTCCAGACGCTTAGGATAGATTTCCTTTGACAGATTTGTCCATTACTTTCAAACAAGGTGATGGCAAAAATCGTTATTTCCACTTCAATCTAGGACAGTATCACCAACAAAGATGCTTATTTCCTAATATCCGTATGAAATATTTACGAAGTAAGCCAATGTGTACTCTGGACTATTTTCAAAAGCAGTCTGTAGTACACAAATTTTGGTCTCCACTCCCGAAAATTTTCAATTCGTAATCCTTTTTTGTAGTGTACAGTGGTCTCATTCAACAGGGACCACCTCTGGTCAAAGTGAACTGCTGTGAGAACGTCCTAACTGTGTGTGCGTGGGAGGGGGTTGACAAATTTCTAGTGCTACGGAACAACCGAATGAACCCCAAATCAAATATCGATCTTTTTTGAAGACCTGTTAAGTGTTCTCGTACTTCTAGTTACTGCCCCTATTTGATCTCCTCTGTGAGCTGCATGCGTTCTGAAATGGTCAGCTCTTCGAGTGGAACAAACACGCCACGACTGTTCAAGTGATCCAGCCTGTTACCGCTTGCCAATAATCGCTTCATGTCCCCTGGATCCGTTTGCTTGTGCATCCGTAGACTTCTTAACACATAAACAACGCTGTATACCATTAATTATAAACATGTATCCCTCGATGAACCAATGTTGTGATTACTAGACAATCGTCATGCCTATGTAGTTTAACGAAGTCCAGCAAAATGAGAAACAGCTTTCATCATGTAGCTTTATAAATGCCGACGAAGTGGGCCGACATTTAACGAAGCCAAACTAGAATATCCGTATCTTCTTATTCTTCCACGTCTGGCCTCTCAGAATCGTCGATTTGCGTCTGTTTTACAAACAGAGCCCAATCGGCAATCAGTCTAAAAGTGGAGCCTATGCACGAGCAATATTGGACAGAATCCGCCTGTATTAAATTTTGAAAGAAATAGCCAACTTTGCGTGGGCTTGAAGCCAGACTAAGCCACTCTGCGTTCGCAGTACAGGATCTATTCAGATGCCTCTGGTAAGCAGCCAGCGGAGGCAAGTACACGACTGACATCGGCTTTATCGGTAGGAGGTCCCAGTCCAATAGCAGCCATGGCGTCTTGAGGAAAGCAGATCCCTCCATAAGAAATTATCATTGTTTGGTGGACCAAAAAGTCGACGACACAATCGATTGCACGTAGGGCTGAGATGATGGTGAAGGAACAATCATCGGCATCACACTTCTGCTTCTTCTCATTCCACACAGTCACTCCGCGCTCATCCGAGTCCATGCTTACATTTATCACAGTTGGTCGGCGCTCCCGAACAGCGATGAGGTCATGCTTGATGAAAGATGTCGACGTAGGTGCTCTCAACCCATAGAAGATAGTGTGCCCCATGCGAAGGAGACGTTTTGCGAGTTCCTTTGCAGCCCATTTATGACGAACACATCTAGGATGATGCTAGATGACTTGACCTTGGTCGCTGTTCGAGGGGTCGGGCAAACCACTCACACAACTCGAGCGTGAACATGTTCCCCTGTTCCGACGTGGTGGTTCAGGAGCATTCTGTGTACGCTGTTGGACTAGTGGCAGCATGCCCTCCTCGCAATCCAGATATCCGGATCTGAAACTTCCACACAGCCATGGATGCGCACTGCTGATGAGTCCTAATAAGAGCGGAACTCGAGTCCAGTGCTTCCCCCTTTTCGTACGGACTAACCGGAATAGTTGCGTCTGGACACGAGAATGACTCTTTGAACGAATGTGATGTGAACGTGATCTTGAATCATTAGGTGGTCCGCATTCGCATGTTGTTAACTGCCACACCAAATCAGCTCGCCAGCAACATGACCGATAAGTTTATCAGTTTGCCAGTAAGAAGGAAAAATGCGGGCATATTTGATAAAACCCACAAAGTAATGACCTAGTTCCCCTTTGAGAGGAGTTGCATGACTTTCTTCGACGATGTTCACTGTACCTCCTCCGATTTATTTGCATCCGATTTAGTCCTGCGAGAACGTTAACGACGATGAGGTCAAAAATGCCTTCACATTCGGGCTGCTTCCTACTCAGAGGATCTCAACGAAAGGGGTTTCCTGCATCCAGTGCTTGGACGACCGGCACACTGTGTTTCATCAGCTGGAATCAACTCTTGACGAAAAGGGCCCTTTTGAAGGTGTTTTCACTCACTTCCTTTTCGTGACCAACTCCCACATGTAACTACATCAGCTGCATCGTGAATCAACTGAGAATGGCAAGAAGTACAATGTTCGTCAGAATGAGTACACTCTTTCCGAACACATGTGGAATGTTGACCATAGGATTAGGATTACCATGCGTATTCGTTTCTAGACCCATGCAAAACCGAAGTTACTTGAGTGTTATTCGGAAAATTCCGGCAGTTATGTTACCATGGACGACAGTGTCTCCTCACATCCTCCGCCGTATACAAACCAAGAAAAACCAAAAATACAGCTGCCGCTCGGAATTTGTGAATAGGTCCCACGAAACCTGATGTGTCTCCTAGGAGTTATTTGCTAGTTTCCGAATCGTCATGCTGTTGATCCCTGTACAAGAAATACCCCATAAATTGGAATTATCAGCGGTCATTCTGTAGGCCTCTGAAAGATTCGACCAGTTTTTGACTCGGGAGTAGATCAACCGGGTGAACTGTAGTTGCCTGGGCAACTTTCAGGACCACATGAGTTTTATAAGCAGTTTTGTCTGAAGAACATAGCGAATTTGCTTACTACGCTTAGGAGATATGGTTCTGAGGAAAGTGCCAGTCCATACTGAGGGTATTACTCCAACATTGTTCCGCATCTCTGCAGAACTACTCGTCTACAGTTTTTCCCAATTACGATAGATGAATTACTTATATTTGACAGACGTTTGACTTCTGTTTGGGCACCTATTTATGCAAACCTCCTATCTACCGCTTCACTCACAGCTAGACAAGTAACGGTTGAAAGCTATCCGTTCAAACTGAATATGCATAGATTATTGAGAGATTTTTTAATGATCGTGGAAGAAATGACAATTCAATTATTCCTGAAGGTGGCACAAGTTGTAATGGTAAACGAAACAGACCTAGAGGCAAAATTGCGACGATTTTGTCCAACTCCCAGCCTTCTCTCCCCTTTGGAGTAAACATTTTTGGGCGATTTCGGTTTAATAAATTCTCGGCTATTTTGTGTACTCAGAATAAATGAAACGTGCATTTCCACTCTGTCTATAACAGACATGGCAAACTGGTGTTCATGAGAAAACTCAACTCAAGCTTAAGCAGTGTATCGGCAAACTGAATGTGGCAGGTCAGAACTTGCTGTCCTTTGGGGGGGGGGTATCAAGATTTACAAACGTTCCCATACGAGAGACCATAGATAACACGTGTGATGGCAGAAAGTAATATGACGGATGTCGTGATTCCCCCGCAGAAATCAGCAGTACGCACCCACAGGTAATGTGTAGTTCGCCTGTGTTGGAGACCGGCTCCGCCACATTGATGCAACTGACCCATTACTAAACAATGATTAAACTAGAGTTCAACACAAACCATTGAACGTGTACAAGAGATATGTAGATGACCCGCTGTATGTCTTGGTGAAAGGGTTGAACCTACTTCGAATGCGGACACTGTTTCAACCAGCCCATGGTTTCACTGGAAATCGAAACCGAAGGATTGACTATTCAGATGAAAACTCGAATATTTGTATTCCGGAAAGAAAATTAGCGGGACCAGCACATACATTATTGAAGTTTAGTTTTATCAAAAGAGGAGTTGAATTGGATGAAATGTCCGATAGGTCGAACAGCTAAAATATTCGGCAAAGGTCTGATGACAAAGCAGTCACCGTACGCACGGAACATCTTCTCGAAAAACGGATACCTAGGAAGACCGATAAAGAATTGGGCGCAACTCAAGTGAAAACACTGTCCAAACGTAACACGCTACTCATGATGTTGCCAAAAACTATTCGACAATCCACGACCGGTTTCTCCCCTCGAAGCGCTTCCAATAGCCTCACGGGAAATGTGTTACGTTCAAAGGATAGTTGCTATATCTCAAACAATGCACCAACTGGTGCAGTATATTGAGTTGAAGCGGATCATCTTAAACGAGAGATTCGGTTGGATTCGTCTGGTAACACAAATTTCATGTGCAAATCAGAGTATCCGTCAAGTGGAAATAAATTCCTCACTAACAACACAGGGATAATTGGGATAGGTAGCAGATCACTTCGTAGACATAGACCCAACCGAACAGTCTACACAGCCAAACTATTCTTCCACACCAGCAGTTTGCTTAATATCACATGGCCTGCGGATTATGCAGATTCCTTACATGTTTTCTTCTTCTATTGTTCCCGTAGAATGAAATATACTAGTTGCATGATCAGTCGTTTGTAAAAACGCGTACTTTTGGTTGGGAATGTGTTTAAAACAAATGACGAAATGTTTCCTCAGAACTGGTGGGCTCCAATTGAGGAACGAAAATGATTGAGTAGTCATCGTTTTCTGAAATGTTTGATAAAAATCGGTAGATTTATTGCTGAGCAACAACTCACTTTTGATACAAAAGCTTCGTCAGGCCAGATGACTAGGTTACGAGGTTGGTCGAGATTTAAGGCGGAAGGAGAGCCAATCAGCTAAGTCAAGTGAAATCTGTGTTAGGTGTCGGATTTTGTGTGATAGGGTGGATCACCAAGTGTTAAGCCAATGGGGATGGTCGACACCTAGTGAACCTTGTAATGGAAATCTTACCTAGAGGAAGACTAGCGGATTTGGAATATGCGGACAACATCGCCTTGTTATTTGACAACGCCGATGCACAGGGCAAACCAATAACATTTGCTTGTTCATACGTGGTAATTCAGGTGCATCCAGCGTGCTCAAGTGGACTAGTGGTAATACGTTCGCCTCCGGTTCCAAGCACAGAGTTCAAGCACAACCAAGGACATGCACTGCTGATGAGCTCTAAGGAGAGCGAAACTTGCGTTCGGTACTTCCCCACTTTGGTGTAGACTCACCAGAATAACTGCGCCGAGATAGCATCAGCAATGGTTATATGCATGCAGACGTTATGTTATTTATGTGTTTTTGGCTATGCGGACGATTCCAATGTCCGGCACATTTAAAGAACCACACAAGACGCTGACAAATATCAGCCGTCGATTAAGTTGTCTTGACACGTGCCACAGGTCAGCACATAAAAGTGATGACGGACGGGGGTTTCGATGGCATATTTTGTGAAGCACCCATTCGGTTTGTCTTTTTGTCCTTGGATTACTTAGTTCAATATCTGAAGTCGGTAAGCTGTTATTAGTTCCAACTTCACATTGATGTACCGGGTAAAATTTTATTTCAACACTGGCCGTGCTTCTTATAAACTATAAATCTGTTTCCCATAAAGGATCACACCGTACATAATGTTGCTGAAGAGTGTTGTTGTTGAGGTTCCCGATACGGAACTTTGAGTGGCGCGAAGGTTCGACAATCCCGAACATCAAAAGGAAGAATTGGGTTCGAAATTCCACGGTGCTATTTACACAAGAGTAAGCAAATGTGTGCAACAAACCTCAATTGTTCACGTTCGTAGCGTCAACAAGTGCACGAGTCAGTCACTGATCGGCACAGTGCAGTGTCAACGTCCACACACCAAACAACTATGGACGGACTGTTGGCTTGCCAGTGTGGGTTGTGGTCGTCCCTTCAGACGATAGTCTCGTGATTCTCATGGGAGGTGCGATCACACGGAACTCATGAGAAAACAAGCGAAGGCAGCCTCAGCAAACAGGACACGAACGCGCATGGGTAAGTACGTCAGCTGCGCACATTCACACAGGCACATGCTAATACACAAGTGTTGGACGGGGCGGCCTTTGCGGCAAGGTGAGTGGCGGGTAAACATAAGCAAAACAAGTGGAGAGTCAAAAGTACATAGGCGGAGTAAGCAAATGAATGGGGAAATTTTCATGACGTCAAGTTAGACTCAGTAATGATATTCTTCAGATGAGGCGACCTTTGACCAGCACACTCGGTTGAAGCACATCATAAATGAGGGATTCAGCTGTGATTCTTTCGAGTTTTCCGTTATCTTAAGGTTGCGTACTACCTAAGGGATCCCCCGAAAAACTCACAGGAACAAAACGGATGTTGTTACATGCGACTTTCTGTCGATCTTCTACCCAGTTCTGATCAACCTTTTTGTGACGCTTTTGGTGTCACGTCTCCACTGTCCATACGGATAGGAGTGGCCATACGGACATCCATACTTGCAGGTAATTGTAACAAACTGGAGTATATCTTTTTCGTTACACCTGAAATTACAGTTTTAAAAAACTAGGTTCCCCCACATTGGCTGAAACCTTGTAAAAGTTCTACTTGGATCCTCATGCGTCACTCTGTTTTATATAA
>SJOL01001577.1:904112-930224 GCA_004794785.1 Opisthorchis felineus | reverse complement strand
CCTTTGCGAGGTTGTGGCTCCTGTTCCGAGTGGTGTTGTGGTACGGTCTGCCCTCTTACAACTGGATCGCTTACAGTGACCGTTTACGTTTTTAGTAGCTGTCTTTCTTTGGTTCGATTGGTTTATTTTAGATTTGTATTTCTGTTTGTTCTTCTTGAGTTTAATCGGTCGGTTTCATTTACATGTCTTCGACGATTTCTTCGCATTTGCTTGGCTATTTAGTTGCCCTCCGTTGTTGAGCCGTTCTTCCTTCTGTATCAGATTCGGCTCTTCAATTTTTTGGTCAGATGTCTAATCAGGTCGAATGGATTGGTCGATGAATTTTGATCGTCATGCTTCTTCTGTGTGTGTCTGCCCCGGTTTCTTACACAGTTTTGCTTTTCGTAGTTCTGGAGTTCTATTTCTCCTTAACAATTTGTAGATCGAGGCGACTTCCTTTCAGTACATGTCGATAGCTTTCTCAGTGGAATACTAAGCTTCCATGAACTCGAGTTATTTCTTGGTTGGGGCAAGCTCTGTAGTCGGATTTGAGTTCGGATTGAGGATTGATCGATGAAACCACCCAATAAAACTTCTAATAATCTAGCCCGCCACAATTACCAATCCAAATGAAGGAGAACAGATCATAACGCAACAAACCGGGAACGGACTATTCGAAACAGGTGCTACAGCCTCGAAAAATGCGATACTGAGAGAAACAATTGAATGCGGGAAATACAGATCATGACATAACACAAACTGGGAATGGGCCAATAAAGTTACGAGAAAGATATACCTATTAGTCAGTCACATTGACAGATATCAGATGCTTCCTGAAAACTATGTAAACGCAAGTAGGGAAAGAGGGAGTGCCTCCTCAACTGCTCACTGATAATGTCTCCTAGATTGGTGAAGAAAAGTTTAAAAGGTAATTGCCAAGATCGGCAAATAGACTAGCGGATACTTGATCAACCCTTAGTGTGTGAATTTCTTTACACAACTGGAAAGGAAGGATTCTGTTTCACCAAATTCATTCAGAAAACTGAAAGATACTGTCAGTAAACAAGGCGCCAACTGAGAGCAGCCACTTTTGGCAGTGTTAACTTGTTCCCCGAGTTTATCCTTTGTGCAGTTATAAAATTTGTTTTGTCCAGAGAGATGCAATGCAGTGATAAACCTGCCCGACGTCACCGATGAGGCCATTAACCTATAACATACTGATCTTGAAAAGCCCCTGTGGCTGGCTGAAGCAAGTTGTTTTCATGTTTTTGGGGCGATCATCATGGAATTTCCTTGGCATATTATATTCATGTCATTAAAAGCTCTGTAGTGATTTTAGTCCAGGTGTCCCCATCCAGAAAGGTCACATCAAGAGGGAGCAACCATCAGACTATACGACTTTCTATTGGAGCTTATTTCAATAGTAACCTCCCTCTGTTAAACGACCGTCTCACACATTTCGACGTGTCTTCTGAGGAAGCCAGTCGGCTTTTCCCGATAATTCACTCTCAGAGAGATTGAAATGGGGATTTAACTGCCTTAGTATTGCTCCTCGATCCTTTGGCACATACTAACTGCACTCACAGGACGAAATATCGACCGGGAAACTCCCACGCACAAAATGTTTTTCGTAGTCTCTCCGAAGTTCACAAGAAACCCTTGAATAGTTGACAAGTGGCAACACTAGTTTTGTGAGATTCTGTGCACCCACCAGGTAGCGAAGTTGATTTAGTACCACTGCATGCAAACTTAAAGACAAGGGAGGTTAAGCTCCCCAACCAGCGATTGCGGTTCAACATCCAGATCACAAAACAACGATGGTCAGTGTATGACTTCCAGCAGTGTCGAACGTCCAAAAACCAAATCGCGCATCACAAACGAGAGATTCAGCTGGGTTCCAGGTGAGTCTCTCGCAAAACCAAATTTGCTTGCAAATGAGTGTATTTCGCCAAGTCGCACATGTTCTAACCCACCTCAGCGTGGAAATCCAAATGACTTACGGTCGTCTGTATCCAGTGGCCAATTTGTTGGGGACGACTCTGTGGATTGACATCCATCGTATAGCTCATCGATCACTAATGTACGCAGACCACCATGCTGCCGTGATGTTCGCAGTCTCCGCGACGAATTTCGGTGTTTGTATGACCTCAGCTGGACGATGGAACGGGTAACGAATCCTGCTACAGGATAGGAGCAAGAAACAGCATAACAGGATAGATTGAAATCAACTATCTTGGTAGCTGTTTAAGTACAGTCAGAAACAAGGTCAGGGCATGATAGCGGACAGATAGTCTGACGACTAGAGAAAACCTGGCGAGCAAAGGTCATCAGGCTCCGAAACAGTTTGGATAAAAGTACTGTGCCTGCAGACATGGTTCAGTGTCGACCTTACCGAGGGAAGGCAATGCTAGCCACATATTCCATTTGTTTACACAAATCGGGATTGCAGCGTCTAATCATCGCCGTCTCAGCAAAGCGTAATAAATAAATAAAATAAATAAATAATAATGAAATAATAATGAAATATCCGTTGGAGCTGGTCCAAGGGAACTTCCTATCGACCCTGCATCAGGAGAGTCGGTAGAGTCTCCTGTTAAAAAGCAACAACTAAGGATGTTCCGCATTAAAGTAAGTCCCGGAGACGATGAGTAGGGATATTCAGTTGATTGGCACGTGTGTATATTATATCGATTCTCTCCTCAGCAAGAAGGTTTGTAAAAGGGAACAAACATCATATGAAACCAAATGTTTCTGGGACACATTCCTCCTGTGCTAGCCCTCAAGGGCCACTTGTTAAAAGTATACCACAAGCTAGCAGTAGAGCTCGAACTAAGCGACCAGGTAGAGTGCGCAATTAGTTATCGGTGAAAAGCTTAGTACGAATGCGCAAATCAGCTTTCTGTTCACTCCAATGGTTTTTCAAGATAGGGGTACTTTTTACCGAAATGTGTTGTGAATAGCATGACGACCAATTTTTCACCACATCTCAACTCGGCTGTTATGCAACGCAAAGTGAAATAAGGCTAGCAACTAATCGAGACGCGGTGACCAGAGCCAAGACTCGTCGAAAAGATGAGACTTTTGGATCACAGCATGTAACACACTGGCATAGATCATTTACATTGACCGTGATGAATCACGCGAGACAACTGAGCATGAAAGGATATCAGCATAAACGGGTCACTTGAGTGTGTTGTCGAACATGGATGACCAACATGGTTTAACAATACGGTGGAGGTGGAGGTGCTCGGATTTCAAGCAAAAATGCTTGAGTTTTCATCAAAGATCTATGTCTAGCTGTAATTCTTGACAGTGTATGTTCACAGGGGGTTCAAATGTAATCATAAACTTTGTTTTCATACGCCTGGTAGTTGGGACAAAATCTCATACTATTTGAACCCCGTGTGTATTTCAAAAGTCTAGACAGGTCTTTACACTGATCACCTATGGTAGCCTGATGAATCTGTCATATTTTCCGCATCACTTGTGTTTCGGTCATAACTTACACAACGTGGATGATGATACTTTAGCTAGACAAAAAAAACAATGGAGTAGATGGCGCCTCTTACTTGAGCTGAATTAGACTGTAGGCATCTGAACAAGTTGTCGTGAGCTGGTGCCATACTGTTCTTCAGGATGTCAGGTATCATCACGAGTACACAATTTTTCTTGAATAAACAGGGATGAACAGGATGGAGTCTGTTGCAAGAATACAGGGTGGTTTTCCACCCGAAAAATTCAAGGTCACCGTGGACAATGAAAGTGCTTTATAGGATAAATATCACCAGATTCAACTGACCTTAACTCTTGCCAGCATGCTAAATGATAAAACAAACAAGAAACTGGTCTTCAATGCAGCAGTAGTCCTCAAGGATCGACACGGCCAGAAACTTCACCGGAAAACAGAATCACCAAAGGAAGTGTAATCTTTTTACAGAGCCGCCTTAGGAGCTCCACGGTTGACATGGCAAGAGGCTTGTCTCACATAGTGAGTTTTTTTGTATTTATGAAAACAGCAGTCCGTTTTTCTTAGGATGCAGGACCTGTGTAGTGTGCGTGATCCGTGTCTTCAGCTGAGGCCACAGTTATGTTGTCTTGTGAATCAGACAGTGGGGACAAAGGGATTAGGGCGAAATCCCATCGTAATCATGCCTTTGCGAGTGTGTCGCCGAGTAGTAACTGAACTGAGTGTACTTAACTCTTGGTTGAATCTCATACGATTCTTATCATCGTGAGCAAGAAGTGCAATCCTTCTTGGTCCATTTACCCTCTGCAGTGCCAAATCAATATCTTACAATGGGTTGTGTCCTTGGGGCTCGTCAAAGTATACTTTTAACCCAACTAGTTTTCGAAAAAATACTGATTTTCTAAAATTCCGGGTATAAGTCCTACCGAATGAGCCCCAAACAATGTAAAACCGGTAATGGGTTGCCTCACAATTTTGAGCGATCGTCCAACACTAATTACGTCAGAAAGAGGAAAGCGAGTACTGACTAAATGTCAGCTGCATCCTTAACTACAAGAAAACAGTGGTCGTTGATGCGTGTGAGATTCCTTCACCACACTTCAGCGTAATAAAATCACATGAGTTTCCAGCGGTTGTAGGAAATTCTGAGCAAAGCACGTGATGGTGGCCGAGAAAAAGACAGCTTTGTTATGCGAACCACCATTTCCTCTTCATTGTGCTATAAATCTCAACTAATGAGACGTTGACAGAGTGAAATAGTAAATATAGAAACCCGTGGTCCAGTTCAGCTTTGGAAAACTTCAGATACAGCATCTTCTGACTAACGTCAACGAGGGTTCTCGGGACCAGTGAACTCATATGGAAGCACCGACAATGAAGAATGATGAGCGATAGTTATCGTTGATGAGACCAGGACGACGAGAAATTTACCAAAAGCTGACGGCCAGCACGAAACTGCCAGCTAACTAACTAGTTTCGTTTTAAATGAGGAGCGAGACCAGTGAGTAGCGCCGGTGTACTCAGCGTCACATTGTGCATCGAAAATACGTAATTATTCTCTCGAAATACACTGAGAAGTACGAAGAAGAGGGGGAAAAGACAACAACTCTTGGTGGCTTCACGAAACCACACTACCGGTTTCCCGGAAATCGATCAGAAAGATAAGCTATACTCCAGGAAAATGGCATCCTATTTGTGCAAAATCAAGGGGTTTTATCGGGTTGTTCACCTCTTTTTTTCACACTTCATTCGGTGCTCGTTCGTGATTGGTCCACGATCTGACTGGCCCTGCAGCAATTGGAGCCATTCTATCGCTGTATTTCTTAAGTCGCCCACTGCGCTAAACTACTGTGTACTGACTAAAACAACTGACGGTTTCTGGTCCGATAAGCAAAGCCCACCTGCAGTGAAAAAAGCCCTGTTGATTGGCTGGCTGATGGTTTCATAAATGCTTATCACTGCTGGCCGACAACGTTGTCACCTTGTAGAGCACTAATTTCACCTTAGGTTCTCTGTGTCTTGGTTACCTCATACGTACACCATGAGTAATGATCACCGGAAGGATAACGCCTGTAAGTATAAGTCTGAGCCTAGGTATAAGGTGTAACAAGCGTGCTCAGTTAGACAGCCGGGTTTTGAAATGGGACAGGTTTCTGCTTATCGGCAATTTAGAGAATCGGAACAATGGAAACTGACGATGGAACTCGAGCCAGCATGACCGCTGCTATGCAATTCTATGACTAACGCTAAAGATATTCTTAACTGCATAACAGACGAGACCAACACGTTTGATGAAACAAAAATGAGGCTTTGCTTTTACCTTCAAACTAGATGAGTCCGAGTGGAAGAAGAAACAAAATCTGCAAGGGCGAAGGTGACGGATCATGAAGTCATGAAGCCTTTCAGAGAAATTCTGATAGAGAAGATGAGTTTAGGTGGGGCTAGAAAGTTCAGTTTGCCCGATCCACGCGCAGTATTTTGCTATCGACAGAACCGTCCTACATAACATCGGCTTCTTCAGAGTAAAAATTATTGGTGGTTACTCATCGCTTGTTCGGGCTGTGGCGTTTGCGTCACACAAAAAGGAAACGTTGTCAGCATCCAACATGTCTCACTCACAGACATTTCGTTCAGAACTCAATTTGTCGATGCGAACAGGCACTAAGACAGAAAGTCCGAAATGGGAATTCACATGAAATGATTAACCTGCTGGTTTCAATTAGGATCAGTTTTATTTAGAAGTTCCCATCATGAAACGCACAAAGATGTACATCCGTTAGTGTGCAATCTGTTAAGGTTTGTGTTGTCAACAGGATAATAACTTAAATATCCTTTCCCCAGGAATAATTCTAACGTTTTTAACCACTTCACAGAAATAGACACCAGTTTAAATTCACCCATATTTAGCAATGCGCGGGCCGATGATGTCTCCACGTTTGAGTAGGACACGTTTGCAAGCGAACTGCTAACCTCGGCGAACAAATCAACAGCCACCTGACCAACTACTAATAAAGGCGATCGAGCTACCAGTATTTCGACACACTGATCAGGAAAGCCCCATAAAACCGTAACTGGTTATTCTGGCTACCTCCTTAATTCCGATTTTCCCATTTCGATTTCTCAGTTTTGACAATGAAAAATGCTTACCAAGGGGGAATGTAAAGATAATAGCAAAATTATGGACTGTATGGGTGCAGTGAACTCTCCAGTGTGAGGACAAATGAGAAGTACTACAAAATTGCATCATTGTATGCCTACTCGTCTCAAAAGAGTCCATTCAACTGGGCAGTTCAAACAATTTCACACATAAGGTGTTATATTTTGTATTGAATTAGAGAACAGATCAATAGTAGTGATCTACAGATGCTCGTTACGGTGTTCGCACACAGTAATGGCCGTGAGATCTTGAAGGTCACCCGATAAAAATACGTTCCTTGTCCTTGATACCAGACAACAACTGTATACACGAAGTGTGTTTTTCGAAGCGATAACGCGTTTACCTTTCCAACAGAATAGTGCAATTCGTAACTTTTGGATGTTTATATTCATACACCAAGCATTATACATCTAATGAATCCTACTGTCTACTTTTAGGTGACAGTTCAGAAGTTTGAACGACGTGGATTGTATATCTTTCGAAACACTGAACCACCACACTAAGGTTGCGTATACGGATATTTTCTACAATTGATATGGATAGCTGAGACTTTAGGTATTCTTACCACTGGTAAATGCTTTCAGTTGACTCCACAGTCCCAAAGTACTGATGTATTTTTGGACTTAGTTAGTTACATCCTGTTCGAAACCCAGCCAGACTCATGATTATGATTCTTTTCCAAGGCTTTAGTGCATGAATCGAAAACGTCAGTAGGATACTCTCCAACACTGGGGTTCACTTGGGCAAGTCCTGGTGAATAGCGCTCAGTGGTCTGTGTTATCATGCTTTGAGCCCCTTTCAACAAACCTCAACTTGACACAAAAATCCATCAATTTCGCCTGCTTCGTATATTGCAGTCCATCCACGCATTTCAGCTTACTTGTATTGATGACCGTATTTTTGAGTGCACGCGCCATCGATCCGATTCGTTTGAAAAACTAATTTCCTGTCACAAACTTGAACATAGAAGTCAGCTGTTGTGCAATAAGCCGGGTGTAGTTTGCGAGCTCTTCAAGTTTATACTATACAACAAAATCAGACAAACGAGGTAGAACAAGAGTGTTTGAAACGGGATTTTGAAAACAAGTTGGCCATCAAAGGAATACGAGTGACATGACCAAATAAATCTGTTTACACGGGTCTAATTTCTGTCTACTGGGGATTGTGTCGATCCAGTACCCACTTTCACAGTCTGTACAGGACACATGGGTGAAGCCGACGCATGGATGGACAAATGTGGCTCTAGTAATTACCAAAGTAAACACGTGTTCGCCTGACAGTGTCTAGTTAATTTCGATCCACGGATAGTTCGAACAGTAAACATTTCGGCTTTGGGTGTTCCACTATTCATCATTTCTGCCCTCACTATCTGTGGTTCGCACACTTCGGCACAAAATACTCCAGAAAACTACCAGAATACGCAGCTTATAACAGGATTTCTAGAAAGTGGATTTCCCATTGAATATTAACAGCTTGTTGAAAGACGATCCCTCGATGAGGAAGGGAATCGATTTTAAGTGGAAGAATAAGATTCACTGGCTTGTCTTTCTTGTGACCTTGATACAGGAATAGCAACAGTGTTTTTAGAAAAACGCGTTGGAATTACTTCGGCCTGCTGGGAGTATGTGGTGGTCATCAAGGAGAATAGTGAAAACAACCCAAATTTACCCCCCTTAAAACATGATGCAAACGAAACCAGGGTTTGAACAATGTTGGTGACTACAAGAAATCTACTGTCCGTTATTTGCGCTTTCATGTAGACGACTCCATCCCAACTTCTCACGGATCACTTATTGATCACTACGATTTGCGCCTCAGATTGTGAATGAATCAGATTGATGGACTAGTCGCATTTGTTCCTGATGTCTACCACCACCGTAACCGCAAATTCAGTTTGGATCCCTGGGCAAGGTGCTATTGTCTCCCAAACACTCACCCCATTTAATCCTGTTATCTGAAACTTCAATTTGCCTTGAGTGTTCAAAATTTCAAAATTTAAATGTATGTTGTGTGATCTAGGAAGAAAGCTTGTTCCAGCTTCACTGGTGTGTGAACAAAGCGTCTTTAGATCAAGCTAACAAACCGCTCCAAATACAAACCTAAAGCTCCTTTGACGTTCACACAGATTTGTTAGTCGTAAACTAACCGCGCCGAATATTTTGAGATCGTCTTATATGTTTGGTGGAAGACTGGGTTCCTGTTAAAGGTTGTGAGTGACTACAGCAGTTCCCAAACAATGAAAGCGACCAAGTTCGGACTGATAGCTAATTCATGGGGAAGAGGATTCACTGGTTGAAATGTCTGTAAACTTGGACGTTCGACTGAAATGTCCGCGAAGTGGGGGAATATTTACATCCCGCTCATACCAGACTGAGGTTCAGTAGGTGAAAACCTCCAGCGTCACAATGGTACGATCAGATTCGTAGATTGTTTGGCGGACATCGAAATAATAAAAGTCTCAGCTGATGGATGCTATTGTGGGGAAATTTTGTAATTTTAAAGTGAGATTTAATTCTGTCAGTGAAGCCAGTCTATGCTAAAAAGCCAAGAAGCACTGTACAGCTGATTCTTCCTTATTGGGAATCATCAGCAGTGCGCATCTCACTAAACTCAGAGTTTCGAGCCCGAGAGCTTCCGGTCAGTGGTTGAACACTTAATCTCTAATATCGATTGGACGTTAGCAAATCTTTTTTTCAATATAAATGGCTAAGAGGAAGAATAATTTCACAAGATGAGTGAAACTTCCATATGAGAAGTCGTCACTCGAGGAACCAGTCAATACGTGACCACGTGATGTGGTTTCTGTGATTGTATGCTCAGTGGAACTATTTCCTGTCTAACTGAGGGCTTAACGTACTGCCGTCCAGCCGCTCGTTGCCGAACGGTTAAGTGTTCAACCACTGGCCGGCAGCTCACTGAGCTTTAGACTCTGAGTTTCGTGGGATACGCACTGCTGATAATTCTCAATAAGGATGAAACAACTCCATACTGCTTCTCGGTTTTTCAGCATTGATTAGTTTCACTGACTGGACAGAAATGCAGTTGAAACTTCACAATTATTGGATTGGTTTGGTCTCGATGTTTTAAAGCAAAATGAAGACTCGCCAACCTGACCATACTGAATTTCCAGTACCTAAATTAATTACGCAAAAATTCAAATTGTCTGGTCAGTTTTTCCAAGTTTGACGCATGACGCGGTTATATTTAGGGCGTCACATTACGAGTAGAATATTGATACTCATGAGGATGAATATCCATAGGAAAACTATTTATAAAATATGTATGAATCAGTCTGTAAAACTTAATAAAACCGGATTAATCAATGCAATAAAGAAACAAATTCTTTGATAATTATGATACGAACTGACAGCAACAAAATGGAGATACATTAGGAATGACTATCATGCTAAGGAAAGATTGCCTCACAAGTGTTCCTGTGCACATAACTGATGGCAAGTCGTTTGGTTGCACTAGTCTATACGGTCGGACGTTTTTGTGTGTTCTGAGATAAAGGGTGTCTCACTGACCTTTGGAGGACCCATAACCTACTCACTGTCCCATACGTGTTACGACCAGGCGCGTCCAGATTTATTATTCGGGAATGCGTTCTATGCATCCGGCTCAGTCTGTACAATCAAATCAATAATTCAAATTAAGCCCGACGAATGAACGTCTTGGAACTTTCCTCATCTGAGCAGGAATTTACGTAGCTTATTCAGCCATCGGTAATTCATGATCGTTTTGTCTATCTAAACATCATATTTCACACGTAGGGATGAATGCATTATCAACTTTGAAGGATAGAAACAGCGTGGCTGTTTCTTCAAGCGCGGATTAGTAATAATGGGGTGTGAATTGGTTGTTGGTGTGAATCTTCGAAACTGTCCTATCCTTGAAGGCATTCTGCGTTTGATTCGAGATATAGTGAGCCATCTTCATCTTCGATCAACTCGACGTCTGGGAGAGGGATAGTGGCATTTTCTTCGACTTTAATCCTAAAACACAGAATGTTCATCTGTTTGGTGTCGAATTTATGCACCTGATCAGGGTCAGCATAGATGCTGTTTATAGGCCACCGATTTCTAAATCTCGATGAACTGCCCATATTATACGTAATCTATAAGTGAATATGGCAGAACCCCGGCCTCATGGGCCGCAACTGCAACTCCTTCTGTCTGCCTCTAAAGTGGTGCACTGAAAAGAAAACAACAGATAGGTTAAGAAGCTTACTATTCACTGGTAGTTCCAGTCTTGCAAAAGCACAAATAATACCAAGGAGTTCATGGATGGACACAGTGACCCGAAAGAACTCAATATTGAGTGAAGACTTATGTTGCGGAAAGTAATTTTCACCAAATCAAATCTGTTGCCGAGGCTGAACACATCTGTTCTGGATCTAGAATACTACTACCAACGGCTGAGAAAGTTCGTGTTAAGAAGACTCATTGATCAACTGCAGGAATCAGAGCAGCACAACTTGTTTACGCCGGTCTATATATGAGTGATGTAAAGGATTTCGAAGTTGAAATTTAGTGAATTCCGTGGTAGTTGTTCGTGCAGTTACTAGGTGTTCGGTCAGCCTTTCAAATACTGCCAGTTTGCTGTACACCAAGAGCCTTACTTTATCTGGTATGGGTTAAATCATTATGACGTTTTAATATACTCTGTGTGGAAATACCTCCCCAGACTCCTTAAACCATGGTGGAATATGTAATCTGGAGGGGATTTGCCACCTTGGTACATCGAACGCGATAAAAACGGCCGCAGAACTCCATCTGGGGCTGTCAGATGGGCAGCATTATCAAACAGTGACCATTTGGTGGGCCACGTCAAGGCTTTGCGGAATCCCATTTGCTGTGGGGCGTCAAATTTCGACTGAATTTTCCTCCCTTTGAAATACCCACACTCCAAAGAAGCTATCCGTGCGCATCGGACAAAAGGTTGTTGTTTTGGCCAAATTGCCATCGTGTTATTCAATATAGCGTTATATTTTAAGATTCGAATGGACCAAAGACGACCATCGCGATACCTCAGAAATCTCACTCGGAACTTTGATACGTACACCTTCGCCTACTGCATTCATACATCCGAAAACATCACGTAAAGCTGGTGGTTCCTGGTTCCATTTAATGTATTGCCTCGAGACTTGATGCCTCGTGATCTATTTCGGGTTTCAATAGCAGTCCGAGTTCAAATCCCCCCAGCTGTGCAAAAGTGAGCCGTTTGGTCCTCAGTAGTAAGCGAACTGGATATCGACACCAATTCACATGTGCTACAGCTGGAACATGCGAGTAGTACCTGCTGAAAGTAGTTTAGAACGTTGTCCCTGCTTCTCATGGAAGGCTGAATCGTAAGTCATTGAGACACTTTACAGTGTTTATTCATCAATGTTACTTATTTGAAAAACGTCCAGTGCAGCTTAGGAGGACGTTCGAGGATGTTGCCTTCCTCAAAACCTCAGTGCAAGTGAAGTTGTACTTTCGTGTCCGATAGTCTATCTTGAAATTTTCGCGCAGATATTCAGCCGAATCTTCAGATGCTAAAATTCATCCTGTCCAGAAGCGCGCCGGGGCTCAACAAAGAAATTTTCTACCAGCACCAATCTGGATAGTTTCTGTTAGTGTAACCGCAACCCCTATGGATGGGTTTTTTCATCAAAATCCTGCATTCACTAAGCATGTAATCAAATAATGAATGTGGAGTGAGTGTTTCTGAGGCCTTATGTCAAAGCCGCAGCCACTTATTGGGCACAATCACAATGTAGGTTGATACAATCACTCACGTCATTATCGGTAAATTTTTCCCCTACTTATTTCCTTCTTAAACTTGTTCCTTGCAACAGAATGTAGAGCACTTCGGGGATTAATATGAGCTTCTAGGAGGAAAAATTCACAATCGCTTGCGATGCAATTCTGCGCCAACTTAATGAGCAAGAACAACCGGCAACAATGTGCACTTGTCCCGTCAAGTGAAATATCCCTTCCTCTTTACTCTCGCTTTCACATCTTGATAGTATTGTGAATTACTGCAAACAACCGGGAGCCAAAGGCGGCACCAGTTTTCCACGCAACTAGTTTCCTCCCGCCTAAACCTTGTTTGATTCTGCTGGTTCATCTTGTCGACTCTTTCAGCTGTGTGTACAACACCTCCAGAATTTCAGAAATACCATATTTTTATTTTCTGAAGCATGTTCTTTCGCGGAATCCATCTCTATCAGCCTGCTGATGTTGTTAACTTTCAGACTGCCGATGACTAAAAGATGTACTCCCTGAATCTACTTCATCCGTAATCGCTACTGTGTTATTGTTGTCATCGCCCGACAGCCAATGGACTACCCTCCCTCGGAACGAATCTTATTTAGGTAACTGAAACCAACCTCCTTCTGTTGATTTTGTAGCCTTTTCATCGAGAGCACCTTGTACCTCATATTGATTGACAAGAGCTCAATTGCGTCTGTTTCTACGATGGCTTGGTGGTTGGCTTCGCATTGGACGCTTTTTCTTCCGTAAAAGTCATTGGGCCTGATGCGGTTATTTTGGTGTTGTGGGAGAGAGAAATTTGATTTGCCACTGAATGTGGCTGACCAGAATTACAGCCACAAGCCGTTTGATAGACTGGACATCGACGAAACCAGGAAAATCTACCCTGCGGTGTCTCGGCTATCCCAGCCGGGCTCAGTTAGTAAGGTTCAAAGTTGAAAGTCTCGGGTATTTCACAACCCGTCCAAAGCTTGTGAACTCCAAGTGATTCAACTGGAATATCTGGTTTATATGTTCATGGTGTGAAACATCTGGGTGCTAAATTTCAAACACTTGTCTCCGTTGAATTCGAATGTTAACGGTACTAAATCCACTGAATTTTCATGATAATTGGGCCATCGTTTCCTGTCAGTGTTGCACTAAAGATCGTTGTTAGTTGGTGTGCAGAACCATTGACGCAGTTGTGTCTCCAATAGGTTCCCTTCGAATAAGAACCGCCCACCCTAATGAGGGCACTTGTCCTGGGTCCGTGAACTTCACCCCTGGTGATTTGGCAAACTGCTAGGCTCTCTAAAAGACAGCTGTGGTCCTACTACCCCTAAACGAGACCGTTTTTTTCAGAATTCCGGAAGGGCTAACACCGCCTTACCTGACAATTGATTTATTTTTCGTAAAGGTCACCCGATCTGTTGGAAGCTCAGGGTAAGTATTCCTGCTACAGATGGTGACCCCGAAAAATAAGCTTTCCATAGAAAGGCCTGTCTGTATTGCGCAGAATCACGAAGGTTACCTTGAATCATTGGCTCAACAGTGATTGGTTCAGATAACCCAGTGTACGTTAAGGAAACGTCAAAATACAGCGTAATCTTATGCGGACGTCTCTTAGCGCTAGTCACCTGTTTCCATTGATTCCGGTAGATCGTTGATCAATTAGAAAAGAATCATTTGGCGTACACGGTATTCAATGGTCTATTCTGTGCCTTCGGTATCCCCTAAAAATGGAGTTCCAGGAACTCTGCCAAAGCCTCTGTCCGATAGATTCTCCAACTCTAGTTTGGCGTTCGGCATTTCAGTGACATCTTCATGGTGGAGTTGAGGTGAACAACTCTAACTTTGCTTGAGCTGTTATTCAAGCCTCTCAGTATTTAGTTTTTGTCTGACAGCCTAAATCTTGCCAAACGTGGTCGCTACCACCAAGAATGGAGCGTGGCTGCTGCTTTCGGATGAGTGGTGTCGTTCAGGAGCCGAACAGTATCTCCGGTTTTAACGGGGGTACCAAATGTATTCTTATTGCTGTGATTCATTTGTTTCGTTGTGTAGTTTTTGGAAAGCTCCGCACCATTTGATGTGCTTGGTGAAGGCCTGTTAGAAGTTGGTGGACGTAATCTGTAGCGGATGTTCAATCTGACGACTGCGTGGGCCCTTACATATCTCGGGATAGCCTGGTTCAACTCCCCGGCTACATGAAAAACAGCTTGATCGGTGAAATTGAGGACCAAATTTCCATACGTAAGAATCATCCCAGCAGGATCTAGTTCCACAGGTCTAGATTCTTTCGAGAAAATACCTTCGGGAGGACTTTGTAGAATCGAGTTGTCCGTTCAACCAACCGTTTACCTTGTGGGTGTGATACATAGGAAGTGATTAAGCTCAAATCCCCATCATGCAATTCAGATCAACTACCCACGTACTGACTGTCTCTGAGTAACACCATCTCGTATGGAGGTTCACATATTTTCTGAGAAAATTACTTACGGTTTGATAATGTTCTAGTGTAGAAACTGACACCAGGCTTTCAAACAAGGTTCAACTTTTACTAGAGGGTTCTTACAGTCGGATGTCATGCTGCAGTGGAGGATGCCGTAGAGTTTATTTTTTTTCGTTGTTCTGTTAAGTACCCACAAAGTCTTTACCAGGAGGAATTATTTTCACTTTCAGAGTTTGATGAAAGTCGTACGGTCAAGAGATCATAACGGTGTAGATGGGCTGTTAACGAAACATAACTATAGTTGGCCGAGTGTCAGTGAATCAGACAAATTACCAGAACAGTCCGTGTTGTTGTGAGGGTAAGTTTGACGCAGAAACTGGTAATCTTACCTGTCAGGTATTTTCTCCTCTGAATGTACACGGCTCTATAGCTGGCCTGAATGATCGTTCTACGGGTTCAGACGATCTGACTATATACCCAACTCATTCACTTAACCAAGCATGGGGAAATTTTCCCTTTTTTTACTATTGCGTGCATACCTTAGTATACCGGATCTTCTGGGAAATTCTTTTCACGCGAATGACCTATTAAGGAGCTAGTATCGGAGTAAAACAAGAATTATAGGAGACAGCCACAGAAACATCGTGACTGGATATCCGTCACTCAGTCTGGTAGTTCACCTTTAACGTACTATGGGTATTACCAGCAACATAGCTATATCCGGTTTTTGTCGGTGAGTTGTCCTGTAGACTGTAGAGAACACAGCTAGTGTACCAATGCGCCAGTATTAGCAAATACTTAGTTAGGTAGCGCAACAGACGATTGACATACACGGATTGGGTTCTTATCTTACTGATTGCTAGTTAACCTCTGGTTGGCTTAGGATTAATCTGTTTAGCTCGATAAACAAGCAACTGTTTGTCGGGGTTGCTTTGTAGTCCCCTCCCCCGGAGGAAACCACTGCGTTTGGAATCTTCGCGCCAAGTTAGGAATAAAAAAGCTAGGTTTGTGCTCGAAAAGGGAATGGTGTTCCAGGTTTGTGGACGGTTTTATCGGATGCTTCGTAGTCGAGTTCGACAATTGTCACACCAAGTCACAATCTAGTTTGATATTGAAAAAGACTTCCATATAAAGAACCACTCATTCAGAGGCGAGTTGCATCCCTAGAGATGAAATTAATATCACTACTGATAGCCGATCAACACACGCCCTTCCCGACTATTAACGTGACACCATAGAGCCAAACAATGGATGCTCGAGTAATAAGTAATCCTAAGCATGACCTTCCACACAAAGTACTGGCCTTCATTTACGGAACATCGCTACACGTAACGGAATGTAAGACACTGGCACACAACGGTGGCTTATGGGTAGTTTCACCCATGTAGAATCGGACGCTCCTCTGGAAAAGTCATCAAGGGGAGGCTAGGTTTTTGCTAACTCTATGAACAGGCTATTCCACTCTTTGTCGACTGCATTCTTGTGAATGACCATCTTGTAAAAGTTAACACTGTGATCGGAGACGAAGTCTTTTTGCAGACAAATACAAGTGAAAGGAGCGCTAATGCAAGAGAACCAAGCGGGATTAACCACAACAACCTGCAGATTGTGTTAGTGCTGATAATTCAAATCTTCGAAATCAGATGACTGTGCTCTGAAGCTTGCAAAAATTCGTTTTTTCGCTGGCACTTTACTAACAAGTGTGTTAACAAGCTACTCTGGGGTTCTCAGCCGTTGGCTTTGTGCCTCGTGGGCTACAATCATCGTTCGAAATCTTTGTGAGACCTAACCAGTAAGCAGAATCAATTATTGGTCGATCAGCGCAAGCCGGTGTGGGCTGCTCCAAAAGGAACTGGAGTACGCTTGAGGTCGCCCTAATTCTGTTGACAGGATAACCAGTAAGTAAGTAATAGAAATTTTCTGTATCTTCTGCGCACTCTCTGTCGGTTTTTGTGTGATTTCACCAAGTTTGCGGTTGCATAGAATGTACGAAATAATGTGATTTGTTTGCTTAGAGGCTGCGTTTTGAAGAAATTTGGGATTTTTCTCGTTGTATACCCTGAAAGTTGACGAACTGCTGATGTCGCTGATACCCGAGTATCGTTCCACCTACACCCGATCAACATAAAATTACCTTTTAGAATATCGCTTTTCAAAAGTGCTAAATATTTGTTCATGACTTCATCCTACTTGGTCGATAGCAGTGATGAATTGGAATCTGAACAAGATTGAATGATTTATGACATTTGTAAGTTACATATACTCCGTAGCTATTCATTAAACGCTCAGATGATGTCGATTTGAGGTTATACCAAGCAGATAGTAAGCTCAGTTTATCTCACTGTGAAGTGCTCTTTTCGTCAGAAAGTGCACACAGAACGGCCACCATTCGTTTGCCCATAGATATGAGCTGAAACTTTGCACGGGATTTCGGAGAGATGTCTGGTCGTCCAAGTTGGTTTGTTAATTTGCTGGAAACTGTTTACCGCTTTGTCAATCCAGATGGCTTGGTCTTCAACATAAAAGAGGGCTTGAAACACGGAAACCTGTGTCCGCAATAGACTTTAATCTACCTATCTTACTCGAGTTCGCCTCGTGCCGCCTAGCTCAACTTCTCTATTTGAAGTTACGTCGTAGCATGTAACAAATATCGCATAAATCAAAATGTATCCATCTGCCTTGCTCGGCGAAATTATTATTTATTTATTTGATCCTCGTAAAAATGACACGAGCCGAAATGAAATGGAACCACCATTGATTCACCAAAAGAGATAGTTCAGCCGTTGAAGCTAGAAGGTTGGTGACCGGAAGGTTTGTGGTTCAGATTCAACCGCGGCTTCGCGACTGCTGCTATCTAGGTTTAGGCAAACTGGCAGTATCTCAGCCATGGCGCTTCCTTCAGGTAGCATGGTAGCTATGCAACGGAAAGCTGTCACAGATGAACCACCATTCCTCATCATGAGGAGAGTGGATTTTGCCACGATGTGACGGCTTGTGCGCCTCCTTAACCCACTGAACTATGCTGAAGATCGCCTGAACGATGCCTGTAGAAATTTTCCTACCGAGTTTGTCAATGTACAGAGGTCAAACTAACAGTCTTCCGAGGTTTCAGAATGGTGGCTGAATCATATGCAGAGACTTGTTCTTTCTGGTAGTCTCACACCAACCGCCGCCTCATCTCTGTCAAGCTTTTATGCCAAAGGCTCTGGTTGAGGGACCCAATCGCCCTCCTGGGTAGACTTGTACGCCATGGTATTATCTCGGCCCAAATGCAACAATGTACTCTACAAAAGTCCACTATATGAGGACATATTATGCATCCCTACAGAATTTGGGAACCGGTTTGTTCATTTGCTTTATCTGACACTTCCACCGAGGGTCTTCAGCGGCCCACTCGTGTTAGACAATCGGTATTTTCAAGTCATGGGCCTTGTGTCATACCAAAAGATGTCCGGCTTATGCTTCAGCCAGTCGTCTCAACCTAGGCCGTACCTCGCCAGACCACTCACATGCAGTTCTCCACGCACGCTTATATAGCAGTCAGATTGCGACCGGAAACGGCGTAAATAACAATCAAGCCGTACATGATGTCTTACTCGATCTTCTGTGTGAGTGTCCAAGTTGCTGCTGAAACGAACCAACGGGCATGGAGTAGAGAAGCATTATTCCTGTCGTGGGAGGTAAGCTGATAACTAAGCAAGCGAACAAGTGTTCGTCTTTGGCAAGTGGTCAGCACAAGACTTCGAAAATGAATTGACAGAAAGGATTAGGGTTTAATTAAACAAATAAACACTTGCACACCAATTCGATTTTCACGGGAGACTCATCTGAATTCCAGCTGAATCCTTCGTTCATGATTTTCTTCTTCAACTGCATGTGCTGCACCATACAGCCTCATGGTTCAGTTGGTACGACACTCGACATATCGCAGTACACTTTACAGACGCAACATACTACTCATAAGGTTGAATGACGAATTAGTGGTGAGTTACGCCTATACAAAGGGTTTGATTAAGTTTTTCAAGTTCCATCGACTCTGTTAAGCAATAGAAACACCCAAGGTATCTGAACAGTCAGGCGCAGCTCATGTCGCTGCAACTAGGATCAATAAATCTGGTTTTTATGTTTGGTAAAGCGGATGGCCAAACTGCTTTGCACAGCGTCTGCTAATCGTCTCCCTATGATGTGATCTCAAATAGTAAAGCTTGGCTAGGCGGTACAATGTAAAACCACACCATAGCCCAAAATAGAACGATCGACTAAAGTGTACGACGGATGCACTCCCTCACATCTTAAGGCGTAAATGGGTCTCCTGAGGCCTTCATTGATTCAGCCATATGATGCGCATGACCTCCATATGCTCTATTTCTCACAGGAACATGTAATCCACTCCCATGTTCACGGCGTATGTTGAAAACTGCATTTTCTTTCTCTATTTTATCTATCGACTTTCTTGATTCCAAGTAGGGTATGCTTAATTGCATTGACAATCCAAGTTCAAATGAGAATTTTTATTAAAAAGGTCAAAAATGTGCCAGAAAACCAGGCTCGAACACGATCACCTGTAATAAACCTAAAGTCGAGCAATGTAAGCCATCACACACTCAAGAAAGATGTTATAAATAGCATGAGACGAGTGCTGGACGTCCGCAGATAGCCCAAAATAGATCTCGCCCTCTTTTGGGCTCATCAGATAGGCACAGGCCCTAGAAGCTGATGCAGTCAATGCCTGACTTGAACGGTATTTTGACTGATAAGTCCTCCATTTTGAACTCATAGTGAAACTGCTGGAATTTGAGACTCGATAGGGTCCAGTGTAGACAAACTGCCCAGATAATACACTGCGAAACTTCACTGAATATCGTCACAATGGAGTCTCGAGGCAACCTATGTGCTTCGGGTGACTACGAGTGACCATATCGGGTCTCCAATCCCAACCATCTAAATATGCATTTGAGCACAAAAATCAAATGGGCTCTTTCAAATGCAATTCGACTTTTACTTAGTCGTCAAGGGTCCCGAGTATATGTCGATTGAAATCAAACAACTACTTTGGCGTGAATTACTGGCTAACCAAAACATATCCGGTTAATTGATGATTATGGACCCCCGGGCGATTGTAGAGGTCACCCAAGAGAACCAACTGGCGCTACTCACTCCTCAATTATTGATCCTCCGGCAGGGATGTGGCGAGTAAACTTTAAGGTCTGGTAGCATTCTTGACAGCCTAGCTAACAGATCACTTGTCATTTAAGCAAAAGGTTACAAATTCGACTTCCAAACCTGGTGGACTTTTTTTACTTGCACTCACTATCGTGAATACCATTCGTGATAGACAGCAGCGTTATATTTTTATGCTGCTAATCAAATCACACGCGGAAGTTAAATTACCACGTCCTTGAACAATATACCCATTGTTTGTGGCTACCTTTGTCCCCACGACGCGACTACCAAACGCGTTTGTGCCGCTTTGGTTGTTGAAGGATTCACCCAATAGCAAGCAGTTGATGCAGCCATAACAAGTTGCTCATAAGCACTCTGAAAAATCTTCCGGCCATAGCACCTTCTGGAAGCAACCCGAAGGAAGTACGATGGCTGAGCTACTATCAGGTTGTCACAAACTAAACAGGTGCTTAGTTCCTGAGGCCATAAGCATGTTGCGTTATTTTTAATAAAGAACCTCGAGACCATATTTTCAGAATAAACAAGAACAAAGAAGCGGCAAACAACTGGTTGTGAGTGATTTGTATGGACCATAATGCCTTCCGAACATTTGCAATACCTAGGTCATTAGACCATGGACAAAAATACATACGTACGGTCGAAGGAAGTCGTATACAAGGTAACTCAAAATCACTCCAATTTTATGCTCCATCCTCGTTTTTTTCTCATCTGTCAGTTTATACGTCACGAACTCTTGCTGAGTGAGTTTTGAATATTCAACAGATTGAGACCTGCCCATTTCTGATGTCTTTAATGCTCCCATGTAAATCGTATTTCTGTACCCTTTTCATGTGACTAAACCTGTAGATCGCGTTCGGAATCAGCCGGACATTAATTTTCTGCCGATCACGCTTGTCACGGTTGTGGTGTTAAACAGCTTATGCAGCTCCGTAGTTTATCTTTACAAGATGCCTAACCAGCCGAGCATTTTGGAGATTGTGAGATGAACAAAGAACTGATCGCTACTTACAAGCACCAAAAAGCTTGATCAATTCTTTAATGGCTTTTAAGAACTTTGTGCGTCCAAGTACGTGACTTTGCTTGAGAACTCTTTGAGTTTGTCAGGCCTGTTAGACGCGCAATAACTTTTGGGTGAACATTCTGGTAGAAAAAATATCGTTTCGAACGATTTCACTCTGTACGTGACGATTAACCCCAAAAAGACGAAAATCATTGAATAGCTGCTTTCTGCCTGATGAGAATCCCCGATAGGATGAGCCGAATCTGTGACATACCGGTTACCGACTGAACAGCACACCGTGACGGTCAGAATAGTGTTTGGGTTACACCTACATATAGCGCACCGGAGAGCTGACTGGAATAAAATCGTAGACTGCCATTTCCATGACCCTGGCTAGTTCCATACTCGGGAGTCTCCAAACTGATGCAAGACCACTATTGACTGCGTGACACAGCCATATCTGTCAGGGTCACTAACCATTAGTTTGTCTGGTCTCGCTGTTTCCATCCGAGACGACGGCGGGTAAGTGAGGTGACTTCTAAGGACCTTCTTGCTTTGTTGCAAAGTCATGGACTAACCACCCCTGGGTCGTCTTCATCCGATACAAGGCTCTAAGGGGCAGACGGCCTAACCAGCGTAACCTATGGAGTGTGACCGGCTGATCTGCCGAGGGCAAATGAACTTGCGAGCAAACCATCTGGCTTACCTCAGCATTACCGATCTGATGTTGCTATCACACCCGAACAATGCACCGGGGGCACCAGTGGTCAAACACAGAGAGCCCTCGAAAGTTTTTCCCATGCCACGTCTCTGATCCATAAATTTGGATTACTAAGTAACGAGATAGTACAAGAATCAAAGTCAAACAATGGGAACAAATGGGAAGAGACAAACGTGGGAACGGATAAAGTCGTCACCATCAGGTGATTGAGGTAGCTCAGTGTTTAGGGCGCGAACCTACTGATGGAAAGTCAAACCCAACCCCGGTATTTTGACTGCTGTGTCTAGGTATGGGCACACTGGCACTACCTCAGCCCTCGTGCTTATTCCGGGTGACATCGCAACTATGAGCCTGAACGACCAGAGGCAAAGACCATTTCAATGTAGGTTGTCATGGAGAGTTCCTTTAAAAAAACGAGCAGGTATGCGGCCCTCTGAACAAAGGCAGGTAGATGCCAGATAGCCGTTTTTGTCCTTTCCTCCTGATCAGTTGGACGACTGAAAACAATTCTACTCCTGATGATGAACAGAATAAAATAAATCCTAAGAACAACTCTCCTGGAAGTAATCCTTACAATTCGAAATATTCAGACCGACCTTGGTTATCATGTCACGTAGTTTGCTGCATCTGAGGCGTTTAGACTTCACTCAACAATCTGTGAAGATGGGATGTCTTGATTGGTCTCAACCTGGCGTGAATAGCGGAAGAGTGCTGTTTTATTCCGTAATTTAACCCAATCCTTAGTCATTGGTCCTTGACGAAAACTCATTCCAACGTCTGAGCGACATGAGAGAAAAACGGAATTTCTATTTTCCATATAGTAATCACCAGAAGATCACTGGACCTAGCCAGGGCGTAACAAAAGGGCAAAAAACTCATTGCCAAGCTGGAAATATGCATTTTATCAGCGCAACCGTTGGCACCTTTCGTGCCAGTGCACTTCTGCTCCAGATTCCACGAATTCGTTTCACTTAGGTTTCCTCACTGCTCCAAATAAACCATTATTCCTATAAAGCTACAAACTAATGTAGAAGAGAACGGGGCTTGTATAAACATGGATCGTAACCCATATACCTATGAGGCAACAGCCTTTAACGGGACCCGAACTCACGACTTCCTGCTTGCTGAAGGAGTCTACTGCTATACCAGCCGCCACGGAGGTCGCTCATATGCATTTGAGTTCCACCCCATACCTAACTGATTTAACAGTTGACGTTTGTCAGGGCCATGAGTGAACAGTGTGCCAGACGACTATGTGACTGAACCTTCACAGATCTAAACAAATCTCCAATCTGTGCATCCAGTCATATAAAAACCCATGGCTTATTGATTATCGGGTTCAATGCGGGGACCCATAACCACCCAAATAAAGTATCCGGACCAGACGATTGCCTGAAATAACCAAGCTGTTTCACAACGAGTGAAATTTCATTAGCACCAAAGACTGGTTGGAGAACGCACGGTTCGGAGAGAGCGTGAAATTCACGAGCAGATGGTCAGGCAAAAAGTCGGTCGACAAAGCGCTCGTATGGCTGAATCCTTAGAAGCTAACTAAGTCTTCACTCGAAACATCCTGAGCTACTCATAGCTTTCGAGTAGCACTTAAAATATGAGCCTTCGGTTCTAGCCAGAAACGCTAGACGGATCCGTAGGATTTCCGGGCATACCTGAAACTTGTTTAGAGTTGTGGCAATCAGATGAAATTTCCTATCATTTGTTTTGCACGTCCATTCCAAATTTCGCTTCCATTGATAAATCTGCCCACAGACTGTGAATAAGCTGAAGCCACTTTGTTGCAAGACGATCCGTGGTCCGGTTGGGCATTGAGGGTCATAAGATATTTGTACGTGCATGTGGATGTTAGCCACTATTCGCAGTGCCATACATTTTGCACATACTGAGCTTTTGTAGTGGAACTTATCCAGACTAGGCTACGCGGTTTGACTGGGGCCGTCGGTGATCATATGAAAAGTCTTATCTGCACGCTAGCTGAATTTTCAGTTAATCACAATGACGGTGGGTGTGAAGCAACAGATTATCGTCGTCGGATATCAGCTGAAACTGTTTATGGTGCATCTAGCTCGCAGGATTGGGGGATGTCGTTGCATATTGCAAGTGGAAGCTGTATGTTGTATGTATTCAGCGCTGGTGGCACATTGCTTACATGCGAATGCCTAAAGGATGACGGTGTAATTGATTTGTCATGGTGGCGCAATCAAGCAGTTGAGGAGCTTGAGGCAGTGACAGTATACACACAAACACAGCTAATATGCCCTTAAAATTGTGTCATTGTGACGTCGAGCCAGATATGATTGACGGAAATGCACTCCTCCTTTCGTAGACCAACAGCACATGATTGGTTTAGGACGTAGACTGCGATTTGGCTACTGGGGCATTCCAATAATGAAACCGAATTGTCATGTGTGTGAATAAAACTGCCGAACTGATATGTATCAAGTTAACCAATCAAACAATGTGGAATGTCGGCTTGTCAGAACAAAGCGGGGCTTTCTCAGTCCTCGTAAAACGCACGATTGTACTGATATTGCCACTGAGTGGATCTGCTAAAGTATTTGCTTATTTAGTAAAATTCACTCATTTGCATACCAAGTTAGTTTTCACGAGAGATGTTCCTCTTCAAGAAGAACATCATAAACAAGAGATTCAATTGGGCGTGCCGTAAAAACCAAACAGGTGTGCAAATGAGTGTAGCCTCTAAGTTCATGCAATTTGGGTTCAGGTAGAACATAAGGTTGAGGGAAACTCGGGAATTACGTCTACCTGATCAGTCCCAAGAAGGGCGAAACCAGTCGTGGGCTGTCGAAGAGTTTTCAGCAACCCTATGAGTACTATGTTACGTCTATTACTGTATTTGCTATTCCAAAGGTGCTGCAGCGATGTAAGATAATTACTGACATATATTTTTCCCTCAAGCTCAGACTGAATTACGATGGTCACATTCATATTTAATAAGCTCTGATTGAATATCTAGAAGGGGGAAACTGTTTCGTTTCACAGAAATTCCTGGTAGCACGTGTGCAAACATCAATGATTACATAAAAGCCAAAGGCAATTTTGTTTCCACTTTTGCCAGTTCGACGGGAATGCAAAACTTTCAAGGAAAATGGCCTAAAATCCGCACATGTGGTATTCATGTCCTGATTATGGTCAAAATTAATGTCAGTTCATACCGATAGTGGCGTATGAAGCGACGAAGCTACCAACAAACTTGCCTAAGCGAACGTTTGCCTGTTTGGGAGATATACTAATGATAATAACACCGTTTTGGTGCATAGCTGCCACGTCAACCAAAAGAGACACGAGGGCTGAGATACTGCCAGATTGCCCAAACCTAGACGGGAGCAGCCGAGATGCAGGGACCGGGTTCGCACCACGGACCTTCTGGTCAATAAGTTCGTACCTTAGCCACTGATCCATCTCTGGTCGTTGTAGTAGTCAAACGGACGTTTCTAAAACGGGCCCGTTGCAGCCAACTGGAGCCGTTTAAAAACTGTCAAGGTGTACGCAACATCGCACTTCAATACGCCTTGGAACTGTTGTCCAAGTGGGTTAGTGAACTGTGTTCCGGTTATTGAGATCATCATCACCAACGACAATAACATCAGTGTTGACATTGAATCCACCCTGCCGTATGACCGAAAAGTTTGTCTAATCATATTTAGAGCCTTAGAGTGAAAAGAAGAGGAAAGGTGGGCGAGTGATGGAACCTGGTGTCGACCTATCGCAAGTATTATGAGGTGCTTACGCCTCCAAGCAGTCAGACAAGAAACTAACAGCACGAAAGCCATTGACATCGATCAGCCACCATTTCTTGCAACGTTTCCAGCTAAGCACATGCAGAGTCTCAGGGACCCCACCCTGGAAGGCATACAACAACAACAACAACACCCAAACAGTCGTAATCTCTTTCACACCCTTTTGCCAAGTCATACGTTGTCCACCTCGGGTTTCCGCCATTCTGAAGGAGGCACGGAGAACAACACTCGTCTCGGTAGACAGTGTTTCGGCATGCGTAGCACATGGCGGAGCCACCACAGTTGACGGTGCTGAATGTTTTCCGCGATTGAAGTGCCTGCTGCACAGCCAGATACAGGTTTTCTAATCGTGAATCGCACATTGTGTGGCGGTTTGGCTAGGCTGGTAATATTGTGGATTAACGATACATGATTTCTTTACCTTGGACGACGGACTGAACTGCAAACCAGCGAACACCAAAGCTTTTGCGTGAATGGTCGCAGTTTTTCACGACATAGTGTATAAAAGTCTGAGATAGGCATCAAAATCACTAGATGAGTATCTACAGATAGCGCGGTGGAGCACTTCACTGGATCAAATCGGAAACAGGATGACACATCTCGAATCACGCGCCCGAAATAGACATATTTCCAAACGCCAGT
>SJOL01001577.1:885110-899130 GCA_004794785.1 Opisthorchis felineus | reverse complement strand
CGGTTTGGCTAGGCTGGTAATATTGTGGATTAACGCTACATGATTTCTTTACCTTGGACGACGGACTGAACTGCAAACCAGCGAACACCAAAGCTTTTGCGTGAATGGTCGCAGTTTTTCACGACATAGTGTATAAAAGTCTGAGATAGGCATCAAAATCACTAGATGAGTATCTACAGATAGCGCGGTGGAGCACTTCACTGGATCAAATCGGAAACAGGATGACACATCTCGAATCACGCGCCCGAAATAGACATATTTCCAAACGCCAGTGAGAACCGTTCGAAGGGTTCTTATGTAGGTGTCGTGGAAGGAGTCCAGGCAGCAGCATCACCATGATCGTGAGGTTCCCTTTTCGCTACTGGCATGTTATCAGTAGTTAGAGATAAGACGCCAAACATGCTCGCCTGTGATCGACCACGAACCCATGGCTTCACCGCGGTGCACCATTTCCTAAAATAACGTTCCTTCAGAGCTGTACCAGCCACCAGAAAGTGACCTGAAATGTGCACCACAGAATACATCATGGTCTTAAATTTCATAAGGGCCCAGAATAAACCACTTGAAGGCACAAAACCTGAATGGTGCGGCAGCACCAGGCTCGCAAAAAGTACCGAACTCGGTCCGCGTTATTTCAGTAGGGTAGTGATTCTAGAGCATTCCAACTCATAGCGCTCAGTTTCTCATGCATACCACCACTATACTGCCATGTTATAAGCTGTGTTTGAACAGTAAATCAACTTCGGTCGTAACAAAAGTAAGATGAAAAAGACGATGAACAAAAGATTGATACTTTCCCACAGCTGAAAATAACTGCTCATCCATTTCTTTTCCAACCAGTGTTGATATAATTTACGGGAAATGGGTTTCTGTTCAAGGTTATTTTTAATGATGGCGTGTTGTTACCGCGCCACCTGCATGGTTGGCTATTGTGCAGTTTCACTTCCAATGACAACATGCACTCAGGAAGATCATACTGTCGTCTAACCTGCACAGACAAGTTTCACAATCAGGTTAAAACAGCACACGAAGACTGGACGCAAGGCGGTGGCTTGACGTCGAATGAGTGTGTTTGAATCCGCTACCAACAAGCAGGCTTATGGTATCCGGTTTTCTGTGCATACACTCAACACAGACAATGTATTGTACTAAACAACGCGTGAGGATACATGTAGACCATATCGTGGTGTATGCGGGCGATATCAACCATTTCGGGAAATGCTGCTTTGGGACGGTTAACCTATCGATAGTCACCTGCCGACGTATAGCTCTTATTTTAAAATAAAAGTACTTATGTTTAGACGTAACGCAGCATACCTAAGGTTGCTAGAGGCTGTTTGACAACCCACGACCGGTTTCGTTCTTCTTGGGGCCCATTAGGTAGGCGCAGTCCCAGTGTAACTTCTGGACTGCAACATCTTGAATATCATGGCAACCAAAACATGAGGCGGCCTGGTGCAGAACATTCAGTTGAAAAGGTCATCATAAACGAATCCGGTTAGGTCTTCCGTTAAAACCAAAGTAGTGTGCAAGTGAGAGTATTTTGTAAAAGTGCCATCATCTTAAGCCTGCCATTCGAGTGAGTTTACCAAGTCTTGTATTTGCGCGTCACATTCATTCTCACCATGTGAGAATGTGGAGACCGTCTGGCCAAGTGGTGTTGTGCACCTGGTCGTTCACTTATCTGTACAAGGGACGTCATGTGTGACCACTTCCGTTACGGCAAGCTTTTCTCCCTATCCATTGCATTCTGCCCTAGATTTATCACAGTTCATTGTGAACAAAGTTTCGTTATGCGCTTGGAACACTTTTAACGGCCGAATATAAACACTCTTTATCAAACAACCGTATGACGTGAGTGCCACGTGGCACAAAAAATTAACACGTTCACAAACTGTCGGGCTCGACTACAAGCTGCTGGTTCCCAGTTTTTTTTCACCTTTCAAACCTCGTGTTTGACAGTCCAGGACAAAGTCTTTAATATTTGTATATTATGTTTGTTCAGCTGTTTAGAGAAAGAATAACGTTGCTTATTCACACCATGAAGCGAATAGCAACCAGTGCGCCTACGACTGCCACATGCTCTTCACTGTGAGACTCGATTTCAACATCATCGAATAGACATGCGTTGTCAAACCTGGCATTGACTGAGAGTGATCTTCTTTCGACACAGGGATAAACCACAAACATAATCTCTCCAACGGTAAGACCTTTCAGAGCCGTCATCGCTTTTAGAAAGAAGCCTTCCATAACCGATATTTCCTTTGGATATTTTGAAACTGTTGTCTCCTTAGAGGGGACATCCTTCATAATCGTCATTTGTTGAACAGAGGACCCCCCCCCGACAACTGTCAACTTTTAACAGAGGAATCTTCGATCAGGGTCATTTGTTTAGAAACTGTCTTGTTTCAGCAGAAAAGGGTGTCCCATAACGACCATTAATTTAATGCGGGATCCTCCGAACCTTTCATCCCCTTAACACGGGGAATCTTCATGATCGTCTTTACTCATAACGGGCTAAAAGTCGTTACTTTAACAAGGGGTCCATTAATGATGATTAAAGAGATCCACGATAACTTTCATTTCTTTAATAGGCGAAGCTTCTATAAACGTTATTTCAAAAGAATCTTAACAACCGCTACTTCCCTACTAGGGTGATCGCCATTATCGTCCTTTAACCGAAATGAGGATCTCCCATAGTAGTCAACCCTAACTCAGGCAGACATACAGCTGTCGCCCAGTAATAATGCAGAACGTTTTTCGCTATTCTGTTCGGGATTTTGCTACGAACACTATAATTGCATCGATAGCAGAACCAAAATTGGCCATTACTTCCATATATCTATTATCCATGAACCCGTACCCCAAGAAACGCCATGGCAGCAGTATTCTAATGAACGGACTGTGGATGAACCAAATATTTTGTTTCAGCAGTGCAAAATAACCTGGTCTACTCTCAATTTATTCCCAATAGCGGAGCTGAACCTTCCTTTACACAGTTAAAGGGGGCATATGCACACTTAGATTTTTGTAGCTTGATGCTAAAGCTCTCATTGGAAAACATTCTACGGATATCCACTACTTAAGTAGTCTATACTCTAAGCACCTAACCGGATTTTTCGAGGGCACTGATCAAGGATCTTACGGTATGTACCTTTCTTTATTTGGAAGACTGACACAATATGAAGAGTGAAAAACAGGTAAAAGTTAGACCTATTCGAACCAAGCGTCAAAGGAATCCGCGCCTCCGTCTGCACAGGTAACGCAGATTTCCACGATTTGAATAGAAACCAGGCTACGCTCTCATACTTGTAAATGGCTTGCACACTACCCAAGATGCAGGAAAATATGATTTCAACAATCAAATTATCATTCTTTAGCAAAATCGGAAAACGAATAGCCTGCTGGAACAACTTGCCGCACATTCATGTTGATCCGCGTGGTGAGAACATAGTCTACAAATGCTTTACAAATTGCACAGGAGCAATATGAAGTTTCTACACGGCACGTGGGAGATGAATCATTGGATGAGTCTACGCTCGCACAAAAGTTTGGGCAAAGTCTTTGTGACGCAAGTTGGGCCGCCCCACGGAGAACGGGATCTCGGTAAGCCGTGTCAAACAGGACAACCGGAACGGCGTGCTTGGCAAGGCGGCTCTTCCCGAGCATGATCACAACATCACCGTGGCCTAACACGATCGGAATCACTGTGGAGCTATCGGGTTGATCACCACCGTTGATAGGTGGATGCAGAAAACTGGGAGAAGCAGTAACGGGCTTCGAAACTTCCCACAAATAAAGTGCGCTTGGACCCAAGCTACAATCCAAAGAGAAGTGTGTGTGTGTGAGAGAGAGAGAGAAAAGTAGCAGCTAAAAATGATAAACGCTGAGAGACAAGACAATGGCACACACTGAATCTCTTATTCGAATTTCTATCGCACGTGAAAGGACCTGACGCGGAAAGACGAAACAGATAAAGCTCCAGGTTTCCATCAAAGTAGATTCTGTGCAAGAAGTAGCCATGTTAAGTGCCCAAAACCACATGTGACTTCAGATAGGTTCCTGTGATAGTTTATCAGGTGGGTTTTTATCCCTTCGCCGATTGACTTGCAAGCATTTTGTCACCGTTCGAGGAGACATCATCAGTACGCGCAAATCAGTGATGATGAAAGGTTTGCAAGGCAACTGACACACTCGGCGAAGAGGTCAACAGCCTCCTGGTCACCTAGCGACAGATGCACCCGAGTTACCAATATTTCAACACAAATTCGTGCATTAGGCACGTAACTCCTCCTCCAAGAAAAAAAAACAATCACGAGTATCACCTCTCTTCGTGGTTTATGGAAAAGAACTTTTCGGAATAGCGGTCTCTTTCCGGGTGGTCTCACTTGAGGGATCACTGTATCGATTAAAAGGCATATTGAGGTAATGGGCGAAGTACGAAAACTATGACAGCGAATAAGGGGTCATACAGAACGGTTTGCATTGCACGCGCCGTCTTCGTGTAACACACTGCTGCGTGTACGAAATAGTGTCGTTGACTGCAACACCAGTTCGGAAATACCGAGGCTGGCCGTGCAATCACATCAGGCAAGTGGACAATGAGATGAGTTCCAATCAAACAGACACTTACTTAGATAATCTGGACAGAAACTGACAGCACCAATTCCATCAAAGTCGCTTAGTGGTCATATCTTGCAGTATTCCCAGCTAAACACAAGAAGGATAACGTAGACCCTAGCATGGGAGATGGACCAAACCGTGAAAGTCCACAGTTTTAGTAATCTGCTTCATTCCTTTCTGCCACCTCTTAGTTCGCGGCACTCCGAATTTGGTGAGGAAAGTGACGCTTTTCCCGTTAGTGGATGTGTGTGATTTCACATTGTGCACAATAAATTTACACGCATCTCGACGTGACTGACACACACACACGCGTACAAGACAGGAAAACAAACGAACTCCACGGGTCCACGGACAATCACGGAACACATGTAGCAGTTATACTGCAGAGCAAACACTCCCTGTGTCCGGACCCTTATTCAAGAACTATTACCAAATACGCTCAAACAATAAGTCACTTTTTGACTTATTCCATTCTGGCATCGTATTTATATTACACTCGGTAAATGTAAATTATTATCTCGCATTAATAAACAGTTCATACTTTGCAAGACGATAATCTACAGTTGCTGGGTGAACCTTACGCAATGTAGATACAATGCCAAAATGGAATAAGTCAAAAGAAGACTTACCGTTTGAGCGTGGCCGGTAACAGTTCCCAAATAAGGGTCCAGAGGCAAGAGGTATTTGCTCTGCAGCCAAACTACTATACGTGTTCCGTGATTTTCCGTGGACCCGTGAAGTTCGGTTCTGTTCCTGTCTTGTGTGAGCGCACGTGTGTCGGTCGCGTCGAGTTGCACGTGTATTTATTGTGCGCGGGAGTCCAAAATGAAAGATGTCCCTAGGACCAGCTGGCATTCTGTCCACTGTGTGTTTCCATCCTTTACACGTCTTCGTTCATCTTTAGATTAACTTTTTAAAAATCCGTGAGCCAAGCGACAGCATCCAAACGCTTCAGTATGGTCGGAGATGGATGATTTAGAAAGCGCGCAAGGTTATTTCCTTGCTTCCCTCTACATGGTCTCCAAGAAAGCTGCTACCACCTAACTTCTGCTGCGGAAGCCGTGCTCAGCGCCTTCTCGTTGCGGAAGTGTTCCCATTGGAGTAAAAGAGCGAAAATGGATGTCAACCGCTATGAACTGGTTGAGGTTGTATTAGTTGTCCGTCTACAGCAGGTGTCTTGACTCGGATTTCAAACCAACAGGCGTGGAAACATGAACTAGCTATGGTGGACTGAATCGGGATTTGTGCGCTGCACTTCGAATCACAAATGAGTGTGCAAAGGCTAGAGACGCACACTGTAGAAGCCGTGAAGTAGTGCGAGATGCCTTGAAGATGTTCATAGAACTATCTCGCCCACACAAGTCAGCCACATTGAAATGAAAGAACACTAGGCAGGGCTGTGTTCCACAGTGTCCCCAGTTGGATTTAGGGACACCTTCTATCAGACCCTTTGCTGTCGACTTCGCAGGCTGAGGAATGAATTCCCATAGGAGCTGCTGAAATCCTCACTTGACCTACTTAGTGTCGCGGGGTACTACTTTGTAATTGGTGCCTCACGCAGATAACCTCTGGAGGCGACAGATGATAGTTACGTGGCAGGTGAAAGGCAGTTGTAAGTGAGCTGCTCTTTCGACGCACAACAGGCTCCATAAACAAGAGTGATATGCCTCTTTGGGTGATTGACAAGGCATCAAATACCTTCCATAAAAACCCATTTTTCCACAAAACAATCTAGCGGTATGGTTGCAATGAGACCCACCTTATTGAGACCAATGGGGCATTTTTGTCAAATTCCACGTTGTCCGTATGAAAACCCATGTTAGTCTTCCCGCGATAGTAGTTCACAATAGCAGCTTCTGGTTGGAAGTCGGCACATGCTTGGACCAGTTGGGTCACATCAATGCCCACGGTGGTGGAGGAAAGCTCTGTTTGTAACAGACGGACAATCTGCGTGGAAATTTTGGCAAGCAGCGGAGGAAATTCTCCATATTTGGACTCTTCATAGCGCTGTAATACGATGATAAAAGCTGTCAGTTGAAGTTATGAACGAATAAGGTATTGAATGAATGTTCGACAGCCTGGCTTATGGTGCACAAGAAACCATCCTGTGAGAAACATAATGGTCGTATCCAGCGCTAATGAATATATTCGCTGTCAATGATGACGGTGATGATGATGGATGAATACATTCGCAGTCGTGCTGACTACCGAGAACGGGTCACCCTAATGGAAACGAAAAGGAAAAGGGAAAAAAGAATAACTGGATGTTCTGAAATAGGCTTTGTGGAAGGGGAATTGTATGGTGGAAGACTGTACTATGACCAAGGACGAACCTGATAGCCCATGTTGAAGAGGGAGCTAAGGAATTCCAAAGACCTATCACAAGGATAGCATTCAGCTGTGTGTAGTGATGGCGTAATGATGTCAGCCGTGTTCCCGGAACTGGAAAGTGTTTTCCTATATATGAATGTCAGCTTCATACAGCAGACTTATTTCGGCTTAGTTGAATGTCGTTTACGTGCATCATCATCGACATGACAACATGAATGTTCAGCACTGGTGCTTCGCTTCCTTACAACCATAATTTATTTGAAAGCCTCGTTGTGAAGTGGGCGACGAAGGGAGTTAGTGCTAGCCTACCACAATCACGCCGAGGTGCCTACACCCCCAGACACTCACTCAGACAATCTGGATCGAAACTGGCAACTAGAACACCATTGACATCGGTCAGCAGTCATATCATGCGCCGGTTCCAACCATGCACAGGGGAGGTTACAGGGACCCAACGTGGCAGCCGAGTCGTACCGATAGTACCCAGACCTCTTAATCGCTTTCATATCCGTCTGCCAGGTCAAAGGTTAGTCGCTTCTCTGCTTGCACCACTGTGAATTGGGCATGGAAAACAGTACTCTTTTCGGTAAACGATGATTCGGTAATTTATGACCAAACCACCGCAGCTTTTGGTTCTGGACACATTCTTTGATTGAAGTCCCTGTTGTACAGCTGAAGACTCCCTTCCTCGTTTTGGATTTGCTGGCACAATCCTACACGAGTTATAGTTCTGAGACAACGGTTATTGAAGACCCGAAGACGTCTAAGTTCGGCTGCTCGCAAAGGCTCTTCAAGCTACACACATTAAGGCTCTAAACGGCCCATGCAAACAACCTGAAACTAAATGGTCACAGAAAATTATATTCCGGTACATAAGCCTCTGCTCTTTAGACGTTTAGGGAGTCACCTAACTGGGTCTCTGTTTTCTCGTCATATCACTTCAGGTTTTCTTCTTGAGTGTATTTCTATCGAACAGTATCACAGGCATCTTTTCAACGGAATCGGTTCTATGAAGAAGGATTATTCTAGATCCTTTATCCGGTCGGTTTAAAATCACCTCGATTATGCCTCGCAAATCTCGTGATGCATGTTTATGGTTTGGTGATGGAGCGTTTACAGAATAGGTGGACGCGACGGCATTCGTAGCAAGCATGATTGAAACTCACCTGATCGATACATACCACCGGATCAACCCGAGTCGTTCGGAGTGATGTGTCGAGTACCACGAAATTGTCCCAAGGTCGTTCGGAGAAACACTCACAACAGTAGAGGCAATCGCCATTCGACTACACTAACCGAAATTGTCATCAAAAAAGACACGTGATGGCAATGACCCACCCTGACCAACCAACCAGTTCTTACTTAACCCCGGTTGAGTAGCACAAATACCTTCTTCTTGCCGTAACCTTTACTGCTCAAACTGCTCTCATGTAAGTATTTTAACCACGCATTCCATTTAACTGTATTCGCCAGTCAATGGTGCATCGAAAACGATTGTTTGCAATACTCGATGCTATGCAGTTACACGGGAATATGCAAACGACTAAAACCTTCTACCACAGGACACCTCGCTAAAAGAGAAAACCTCCCAGGCCAGTACAAAAATGTCATGTAAACAGTATTTGCCTCGCAGCACGTAGTGCTTTTCGCTTACTAGTCAACAAAGTCGCAACTCTTGATCAAAGTAGAGATTGAAAGCTGCTAAGTAAAACCTCAGAGAACCGGCAGAATGGAGAGGAAACGGATAGTGTCCGAAGAGTGGGCAACTGGTTCTCGCATATGAATCTGTGGAGTAGAAGCAGATAGACAAGCCCACTATGGCTGTTCTCCCACCGGAATTCATCTTCTTCATCATCTCCCACAGAATTCATCAGTATAGCACGGGCAGCAAAGTAACCTGCTCAGTTTGGCAAGCAAAAATGACGGAGCTTCTATACCTACGGACATGGTAGTTAGTCGAATTGGCAGACTATCCATTTACTTGGAGAATACAGGATGATCCCACCTTCTGGTCTTCGTAAGGTGTAAAGTTCAGTGTGCTTAGCTGTCATGACATCGCCTAGGTGGATACACGAGCTTAGTGCAGTCATCGTTTCCGAACGGTTTGGTCTCCGAGAATGCCGCACTCATAACTAGGCTCTTCAAACAAACAACCTGATACTAACGAAGAAAAATTACCCTGTCGCTCCATTGGTAGTGATATCCAAATGTGATCCAGCGCAATTTCCCCAGCGGCGTTCGGTCCCACGATTTACCTAGCGCACTGAGTGAAGCGAAATCAGAAGCCACACTATTGTACAAACATTTGCTCAGAGCTGCAAGACCACAGGTCGGGCGGTGTGTTTGTGTTGCTCATGTGGATGGAGTCCAGGTTGCAAACTTTCGAAGGATGACACGTCCAGTCCACCAGTGATTGATGTAACAGGTCAGCAAGTGTGTGATCAGAAAGGACGTTACGCAAAAGGAATAATCCTAAGATGAGCATTTTGTTTAGCAAAGACATCAGTACCTTCGGGGAGGGCAGATACAGCACCAGACGGTTTCACGTCCCAACAAGCCTCTGCCTAAAACAAAACCAGTTGAACCAAAAGGTAGGCAGAACGACTTACGATCGAACGAGCCGACTCATCAATTCGCAGCAGGTGATCGGAGTCATAGGTAAGGTTTTTGTAAAACTTGAAACAATTCTTCAAATAACCAGACGATTCTTCGTCATATGACATAGCAAGTGCGACTAACAGGTGTGATGATACAACAGTCGTTCAGCCGATCAACAACAGTCTGTGAAACTCTTCAGTAAATGTATAGAATCTGAAATAAGACTGAGATTTGAAAGGCGCATTCTGAACCAAGGGATCGTTTTCGAAATTCTGTTATATATATATATATATATATATATATATATATATATAACACAACAATGTCGTTTGGGTAATTCAGTCGAAGTCCTTTCCGGTTGTGACTTGGGGAGTACAATCTACGACGACGACAATGACAAAACAGAACAAAAGTGGAGAGAGGGGACAAACCTGATGGAACCCACTAGTAGGTAAAATTTTATGGGTAGAAATATGGGAATAAATGGCACGGAAGCCGTGATTATATCCAGTCCCAGGACTGTTTCAGAAATCATTTTGGTTTGCAGCTGAGCCGACACAGATCCCACCTAACTGGTTACAGCGAATCCTCTCCATGGGACGAACATTGGCGATCGACGGCCTTGTGAGAATGTTCAAGAAGCGAAGGGGCTGACAAGGAACCTTACCTTTTGTTTTCTGCATCTCCATTAGACCTCCACGAAATTCATGCTAACCCAAGTAGATGTAAACATACCAGAAGTGGCGCGAATTCCAACCCTGCACATCATATATTCCGCTCAACCATTTCACCTTCTACCAAAAGAGGTACATGAGTTCATATTTTATATACATCGACATCGACGACACTGAATTTCTGGCTGGCGCAGCTCCAGTTGACGGTGGTCAGCAGTATCAGATCCCCTATATACTGTTGCAGCCTTCTACACGAGTTGCAAGTGAATGTATCTTTCATCGAGACACACAAAGCTATGTCGTTCATTTCACGTACGAATAACCAGTAGAAAACGGTCGAAACCGACTGATCCGCGATCTCCACAACCAGCGAAGGACCCGCTAATGCTGCATAGCCTCAGGGCGCCTAGGGTAGTAAGTTAATAAAGTGCATGACAAAAAAAGATGACAGGGACAGCACACCTTAAGTCCGCCATCCTCTCATCCACAAGTTACCTCGGGGAACAATATCCAAGTCTGGAAGCGACAAGTCCGTCGCTATCTAGAACAACTCTATATTAACAAAAAGGCTGGCATATTCCTAGCATTGGTGTCCGTGAAGCCTGTTACAGAGTTACGGAAGTCCAAGTGGTTTGTGTAGAAGTGTCTGAGGTGACGTTCAAGGTCCTCACAAAATTTAGACCGCCTGGAATTAATCGAGAGTAAGCAACACGCAGTTCACCATCAGGTTCAGAGGTAACGTCACTTTGCCTTTCATGACGGAGCTAAGCCGGCTGGCAGCAAAGATCCTTCCAGGAAATTCAGCCTCAGAACTGGACTCCATCGCGTTCTGGTGGGGCGCCTTTGACGAGAAGGGAAATCGACCCACGATAGCGTGCCGACCTGGAAGTCACGCTGCCCATCGCAAAACCTTTCCAACAACTCCAAGTTAATAAGGCAACGGCTGTATTCGCCACTCTGCATTGGCTTGGACCGCATACTATGCAGTACATGATGGCGCAAGAGCACAGAAGCTAATAATAATGATGTAACCCGGAGCACAGCGACGGTACACGGACTGTCGGAGGCTGGCGGCTAGAAATGGCACATGTAGTATGCAGTGCCTGTCAGTTTGGTTGACTTGTATGAAGTAGTGATTTGTAACCTTGTTTATTGGGCCTCGGCTCACGAAATTTCTTTCTGTTTTCCATCCAGATAAATCGTCGTGAACACCTACCTTAGGAGAATGTGGATGGAAAACAGGAAGAAAGCTCATGAGCTAAAGCCCAGGTAGAAAGACTGTACATCACCAACACTTACATAAAAATCAACCGAAATGGCAGGCACTCTAGGCTACACCTACTGCACAAAACCAAACCCATCGGGTGGATGCATGACCAACCCGCTATGAACCAAAGAGCATTTACGGATTCACACACATGACCGAGGCTTTCGCCCAGGCTTCCCGGGGCGGTTTCTCCTTGTCCTTCAGCGTCTTTCGCTCACCTGAAAGGCACAAGCGAAAAAAGGGTGTAGCCCTGCTCTTTGAGTTCTCAGCGCAGAGCAGTAAGCTTGTCAGAGCGAGAACTCACATGAAAGTGTATAAAAGTGTTTTGAACTGGGTACTAGATACAGCGTGAATAACCGTCGGAGGAAGGTTACTTCACGCACCAACTACCCAGAATGAGAAAGATTGTTGCCCAATAAAAGTGTGCGCTCTGAGCTTGAAAATTATACGATATTCCAGGGGAGGTCAAGCACCACGAGACGCGTTTCATAATCAACGGATTTGAGGGCGGCAACCAACTTCGTAGAAGCTCGTTGGATACGCTCAATGAGGGTTGCGTCCTGAGTAGACAACCTGGTTGGCATATTCAAGAAGCGGTCTGACGTAGGCCCCACAGAGTATCTGGAAGTCCATGCCAATAATACGGAGGAAGGTGCGCTGAATCATCTGTAGAATGGCGAATGTCTTGAATGTCTTGTCATGAAAAATCGCCTCAGAAGACATTCGCCATTCTACGGATGATTCAGCGCACCCGAGACTTAAGTTTCTGGCCCATTCTCAGCATGCACGACAAAGGCGTTCGCTGAGTCTCCTCCGAGTGGCATGTGGACGCGCTTTTCGTCAATCAGAGGTAGGTGCTAGTCCAGCGACCACTGCTTTACAGTGTCTACATCCATTTGGAGGACACTGGTGTTGGAACCCCAGGATTTCAAGAAGCCCGCAAAAAGTAGGCAGGGACTTGAAGATCGTTGACGTAAATCAGAAACAGAATTGGTCCCAAAACGGAGCCTCAATGAGCTCCAAAGGAAACCGGCTCTGCAGAAGAGTAGGTCGAGCCTAATTTCACTGGGAATTTTCCGTCTGATAGGAACGCCTTAATCCAGCGTAGGATTTCTCCTCGAATCCCATAAGGTTCGAGGTTGCGGAGCAGCGTGACGAATGCTTTTGAGAAGCCGAAAAATATGTCATCCAACATGAGTCCTTCGCCCCCAACTTGGGCTAGGCTGATCATAAACAGGCGCATGCTCGTCACGCAAGAGCAGTTTCGGAGGAATCCATGTTGCGTGAGCTGATTGGTCAGAATTTCGGGCAATCACGTATTCACCGGTAAAAGCGCTTCCACAAGCCACAGGAGACAGGTTTACCACTAATCTTCAAAGGCTTCGGTTCACATGAAAGGCACAAAAAGAAAGCCGAGCCTTAGATAAACACCCAAAATTTCTCTGAAACCATGGTTCGAAAGATGGAAACTTTAAAATAAAGCTTTAATATTTGGTGGTATATATTCGGGCCTTTAAAATCTCCACATGCGGCCGCAGTTTTGTTAGAAGTTGTTTAAACGGACTCGGGGTCCACCTAGGGTGCGGAATTCATATTTTAATGGCTGCCAATGGCTTCACGTATGGTCTCTGTGAGAACGGTGCGGAATTTTGTGGAAAAGCTGGTTTCTTTATGTGTTTTCTTCTGTATTGGATTTGCAAATAATCTAAAAACGACATAAACAATAACCACGCCATTTAAGTCCGCGCAAAATCAAAATGGAGCGGCCATTCCCGACCTGTATATGAAAAATTCTTCTATCATTGCGGCAGACGTCCCGCCGAAGCCAAGGACTTCGTCACAGCTAGTGAGTCTTTTTGTTTTTTATGGTGGTCAGCACACGCTATATCTGGCGCAAGGCAAGGCTTAATCTTCAACGATATACCTAGCCACCAATAGTGAATGAATTATTGGGTTTGTGGACAGAACAAGCCTACGGCACAATACGGTAGCCACTGACTTCAAGTCTTTGCACAAATTAAACGGATTGAGACGGTCTTGTGGATGCACGTAAAACACTCGTCTGGGAAATATCAGGGATATGGTGAACTAAGGGTGTGGTGTATTGTACCTTTCTTTTGCTTCCATTATAACGTTACGTATTTCATCAATTTCATAAACGATTTTTGTTTGAATACGCAAAACCACAAAAACGCGCATTTTGTACAAAATTACATACAATACAGGCGTGGTCGCATTCTCCGATTTCCTCTTTTCATTTCACTCGCGCTTACAGCGGTTATTCGCGAGCTTCATGTGCTAACTCTGGTATCAAAACATTTCAGACTGTCTTTGGAGTTTATTGTATATGAGAGCTTCCCGGACAGAAGACCCCTGGACATCCACGACCGGATTATTATTTATTCACTGACCTGGGCCAACGACGAACTATTTTAAAAAGAACAATTCTTAGTGAGTCTGTTCCATTCGACCCTTTTTATTATTGTGTACTCAATTCAGAGTAATTATATTTATTTCTTTGCCACAC
>SJOL01001577.1:848750-864162 GCA_004794785.1 Opisthorchis felineus | reverse complement strand
TCAGCGGTGGTTTTAGGTTTTAGCTCAACTTGACCGGCTGGATGACGCCAACTCTGCTGCTTCACCAGATCTGATGTTCTGGTTCCCCATTTTCAACCATTTACGCTCTTCTTGTCATGTGTCAAACAGGAAGCCTCTTGTTTTGCCCTCTCTCGCTTTGTTTTTGGCCCGCCACTTTCAAATCCTACCGACCTGATCTTGCTCGATGTTCTCTCCAAAAAAGCATAGTAACTGTGCCTTCCTGCCCGTGCCGGTTTAGTGATGACCACGTCTACATCGGATACCACCCCCCACCTATGACGCTGTCCCTTTTCCCAAAATCCCTGTACCCATAATCCCCGCCAATCGTGCCTTTATTCAGACTGTAACCTGATGATCATGCCTGACGGCATGCCACCCACAAGTTGGGAATAAAAATTATATTATATATTATATATCCATATATGCTTCTCCAGATGGAAGCAGATAGCGCTGTTTTCAGGCTTTCCGGATGTAAATGTCGATAAAACACGCTACAAATCGTTTTGGCTAAGTCTTTTTAAGACATTTAATATCTGGCCTGTAGCCACAAGCTCTATACATTCCGGATCACATATGGCATGAATCCCGCACATCCGGTTGTGTGCCTTTGTGGAAAGCGAACAGTTTACTCCCATGCGTAAACTGTTCGGCTTGTTCAGGGAAAGGATGGATAAGTAGTATTCTGTGAAAACTGTGGCGAAGGACAAACTGGCGGTACAAATGCGGGCAGCGAGTTCAGTGTCGTGTTGTGTTCCTTCTATCAGGAAGCAAACATGTATCATATCCTATCCGTGTATTTTCAGTCGCAGACACACTGCGAACAGCCGGCACATATTCCACTGTATGATTCGCCTGGACAATGCCATATAGTATGTTTTTGTTTATAATATTGCTAGCACAGAGATTCCGACAAGATCTGCAACTGCTGCGCCGCACCGACCCACGATTTGTCTCTTACCTTACGGCCCGCTGGTTGTAAACCACCCGCACATGGGCTGTGCACCCACAATCCGGGATGGTCCATTTTGGTAATGTGACCAACATCCGTCTGCAGAACGCAAACAAACGCCTGGATAACCGGGTTCACCAATCAGACACATGGGATCCTGCCATACAGAGGGTGTCTCGGTGAACTGAACAGAAGCATAAATTTCAGGCACAGTGTGTCCCGGAAATCTTTGTGCGTCTATATTTTTGGCTCCAAGCGGGAGCTTATCGGCAGTCGTGAGTTAATGGCCTAACACTAGGACTAAAATGCAAAGGGCCAGGTAGTGGAAAAAGACGACGATGATTTCGTGCGACTCACGCGAGGTCCATCACCTCCAGACTGCTTGTCTGGTAATGAGACCCAATGCATTTAACGTAAGTCTCGTACTTCTTGAGACCTTTCTTTCAGTAGGCATCAAGCTGCAAGAAATAATGCTATGTCAATAAGTCGTTTAAGATGGTGTTATGTAAACAAGCATCTACGGGGTTGTCGCCGCTAAAGTGCTCCCTTTATAGGGTAAGCATTGCTACCAGTTTGTCAGCCGCCTGTCTCATAGTGATATTTCGATAGCCTAACTTGGAGCTTCTCCTCATTTAGGAACGTCAATAGATCAATGAACACTGCGCACCATGTAGGCCATACGCTTCCCGGGAGGACATATATAGTAATCAAGAAGACCAATAGAATTCAACTTTTATTGTCGTACAATTTGGACCTTCGAATTTTTCAAGTACAGATGGGTGAGCGTGCGTCAGCTAGTTGTTTGGGCATCATGGACCCCTAAACGCATGTTAGTCGCGTGCGTCAATTAGGTTCGTTCAGCTGTCCGCTATGATCGTCGACATGATTATCTTGGCATGTTCTTCCAGTCACAGTGGGGAATTCTGCTGCATTTTACCACCATACTTGACTTACGTGCATGGGTCATCAACAGCTGCAAGCCTTACGTCCTCCGAACCTTTCTCGGGGTATCCGAAAATAATGAATATGTCTACCGCGATAACTCGAGATTCCAGAACTCATTATTCGGTTTTCGTCCAGTCTAGCAGATATAAATAGCAAAAATCAGGAGCGACACTTCCGCATATCTTGGGCTACAAGCACAGTATGGACTCTAGAAAGCTCAGTGATATGTTTCAGCTACAGAACTACTGAAACTTTCGTCCATTTTAAGCGATTCACGCTTTACCGCAATTCGCGATATCTTATCACATTAGGCACTGTTTTCACAGTCCGCGTTGATTGGAGATTCGCCCACTTGATCAAATCACCCATGCAGACAATTTGCAGAATAAATCATTAGATATGGACATTCTTCACTATTAAGTTGTAACCTTGAAAACCTCGTAGTTTGCGAGAATTCAATTCCATTTTGCGAATACTGAGAGGAGAGAGGCATTAGCCGCTCCCTAGAAGTAAACTAAAATTAATTTCGGCGAAACTATGGGTTTTGGAAGTTGAGAATTTTACGAGGAGTTTATCTAATTCGGTTTCATGCTTCATTTCGATGTTGCATAGGGCATTTCGTTCAAGTGAGCGAACTTTCAAGGTCACCGACCACCACCAATTTGCATGTCATTACAAGTTTACGAGACGAAGCACGAAATCAAATCAAAACATGTTTTAACGTTCTATGGTGTTGTTTTAAATGGGAATTGAAATATGCAGGACATCCAATGCAAACTCCACCCAGGCGGATAGATGAATAACGTTTGTATGCGTTATACTCGTCAGACGTACCAAGTTAATTGAGTATGTTCGGCGAACCTCGGTAGAACACTGTTTTGGGGGAAGCTCACCCTGTGTTTAGTATGATGGGAAAAAACTTAATGAGTTGTGAAGGAGTGATGTGACTGTGCATCTCTGTGGATGATCCCCATTCTCATACATGCACAACTGATCAATAGATAACGCAATGTTTTCAGATATCTGTATGTGAATAACCCATTGGGAACAATGACGTTATTCAGCTGGAATGCGTCATAAAGCACAAAGTAATTGCCGGACAATAGGGGAAGCCAGCGCTTTTCATCATGATAACCGTACGCGTTGTAGTTTACCTTGGCCATCTATTGTAACTGCAAGGCCCACACCAAACCCCGACGGTCGTTATGAGACTTCAGGCTTCCGCGGGAGTTAGCGTACAACGCCTTAACGAGGGTCAATAAATTATGAGGGCATCGCTGCTCCCCAGATAATGCGATAGTTCTCGATGGTCCACAGGTTCAAAGGTAGATTTCCAGTCAAGAACGACTACCACGCCGGAAGCAGTGTTGCTGTTTCATTGTCTGTTGGAGGGTGTGTGATCAGTACTTCCTCTTGCAGAATGGAACACAGCTGGTTTTTACATATCTGTCTCCCTGTGTTCGATCAACCTGTAAAGGATAAGACCAGAGGGCACCTTCGTTGCCACAGAAAACAGGCTGATGCCACGGTGGTTTACACACAGCTTCCATAAATATCTATTAAAGATAGGAATGACTGTCGATGAGCTCCTATCTGCAGATCCTTTCTTTTTACGCCATACAGCATCATTGAGCTTCGGCAGGAGGGTTTCCGCCAGGGGTTCTCCACCATCTGATGGAACTTTGTAATAGCAAGAAACGATTCATCATCTGCACACAATTATAGGACTCTCACACATGTGTTCGGCAAACTGTGAATCCAAATCGACCACCCGGATGTTAATTCAGGGGGCTCAGACGATAGAAACGGACCCGAATATATCGCAATCCGTATGCTCCCTACAATTTGGGAAATAAACCTGCCAATAATATATCCCCCGCGAGAATCACAATGTCAAAGCTTATTGCTTGGCGGATTAACCCGAACAAATCTGGACAAAAATTACTATATCAGCCTTAAAAACGTAGTTCTTTGAGGCATATGCCAACACTATAAATAAAAATAGTGTTTTCATTTCAAGTAAGCTTGATTGATCTAGATAACCGGATGGCGCGAAGACACTTGTTCACTAGAATGTGACCCAGCAGACGCGTTCAGTCCAGGGCCGGGTTTAACACCCACGTCATATATTGAACAAGCCACCGCTTCTGGATCACCCGACACACTGAGAGAAAGTATGACACAACTTGGTTTGTCCTTGGCGTTATCAGATGCATAACCACGCTTGGGTCTTGTGTGCCTGTTTCAGAGACACAGAATACATCAACTTTAAGGAGCTATAAAGCCTCATCGAATAATGCCTGTTTGCAAATTTGACAGGTTATGGACGTTGAAAGCATCTGTGTAGAAATTATTTATTGTTAATAGGCAGCGGGGTGCATAAGGCACACTGGTCAAATAACTGAAAATTATGTAACCCAGAAGCGTTTGCTTATATGGTGAGAGGGGTTTGGGGACGGATATTGGCGGACGAAGAACCGTACGGGCAAATTATAATGCTGGAATGCCCAGGCCGAGGAAGCGGGTTTGGTTGAAGTACCCTACCGTGAGACTTTGGCTCACGCGAGACAGCGGGCAGTAGGATTTTCTTTGGAGACCCTGCCCGGAGTCAATGATTCAATAGCCAGACATGCTCGGCTGCAGAGGGTTGGTCTAACATGAAGGCGCGCATGAAGTCATTACTGTCTCAGTCCTGATGCGAATGCGCGCAGTTGGTGCCGTTTGAGCAGCACCGGACTCTGGTGTTAAAAGAATTTTGACCGTATTGAATAATATGCCGATGGTCACGGTCAACCGTTGGGCGATTGGAGAGTGTAGTTTTTGATGCCAACCTTTTTTAACCCGTCCTTCCTCGGGGAAGGGCGGCATCGCCGCTTCCATAAATATGGACCTGATATTTGTATAGCGGAGACGCCTCACTGGCTGCCTTTGGCAATCCCAGAGAACACTACGACTTTACCACAAGCTCTCCTCGTAGCACGTCTACTCGTAGTAAGAAATCCTGCTTCACCTAAACTGACGACTCTTTCTAGGCATTCTCCCTTGTTTCTTTCATCGCCGAAGGACGTCCCAGCCGGTGTATTCCGCAAAACTTTGCAGCACTCAATCCTGACAATCAAAACAAGGTGGCAGGTGCGGTGGTCACTTTCCGGATTTGGGTGGTCCGACTTGAATGAACCACTGAATTTATCATGTGGGTATAGACTGTTTCCAACAATCAGCTGGGCCACGTTGAGTCATGCGCGATACTTCAAAAGTCAAAAATTCCAACGGAGGCTTATCAATAAATTCGGTACCACGAATAAAATAATAAAATAATAAAATTGTACAAACCTCGAATTGTGTGAACTACGCCAGCTGCTGTAGACTGGTTTAGAGACTGCTAACTTCTAACTGGATCCCAAAGTCCACACCGAAATGAGGCAAGGTGGCCACAAGATAGCGAAACCCACTTGTTGACTCAAACGACACATGCGATGACAAGATCCAAGAGCAGCTTACGTTCATCTCAAAACAAGAATGGTGGTATAGTCGCAAAACCAAAGCAACACAACGGTAATTCACGTTGTACACGATAAGAATCGAAAAAAGGGATCAACACTGGAGGGCAGTGCCATATCTGAATGAATCCATTATGACCTTGGTCGTTGAACCAGACCAATACAGCACGTGTCGAGTTAAACCCACAGTTAGTTGGAGTCAAATAGCTAGGGTGGCTTTAGTTGTGTCTTGGAGTTTCTCAGACAGCAAGAAAAATTAGGCGGCTTTTCTGGTCACTTGGCTGGAATTTATCGAGAAATCAGCAAACAGTTCACTTGTGTTATATGAGTTTATAGTGTAAATGTCAGAAGCCAACATCAAGGAAAATGGCTTGGCCTCAAAAGAGAGATGCTGAAAAATGAACTAGTCCTATTCCTTGCTTCTTGCAGTGACCTCATCTGCATTTTCGTCGTCTTTGCAGGAAGTATTATGGTAGTTTGATTTGGTTTTCTACCAGACCCAACCCAAAAACCTTACACTACTTCCAATTATTTATGTTGTTTTTTGAATAAGGTTACACCGGTGCACTTATACCGAAACCTTACCCAGTTCGACCAAAGGGGCCGAATTGCTTTCTAATTTTTAATTATTTGGTCAACCGAATTAAATCAAATGGAGGAACCTGGCATCCGAACATTTTTAGGAGAGAACTCTTTTTATTAAAGTAAACAGCCATACAGTGTGGCAAAATTTCTCGAACATTTACTCCTTTCCTCAAAGAGGCGTACTATTGGTTTAAATGTTCACGGTCCGAAGTCTCAAACGATTCAAGGAATTCTTATGGGCGTATGAACCGAACGTGACTTGTAATACCATAATAGTTTTTGAACATTTGTGTGCATATTCAGTGGTAACAAACTTTTTTTATCCCTGTGGATAACATGGTCCTTCGTGTAGCTCTAAATGATGATGGCCTTTACCAAGTTCTGAATAAAACGTAGCGCAACAGTTGAAAAAAGTTATTCAACTGAGATTACTCTGCGATAAGTGTACACTAAATGCTTGATATCCTTTTCGCTGATTTCCTAGCTTATCAGCAAATCGTGCAACAAAGTTTTCCGATGTCCATAATTTTAGCCTGATAGATAAAAACGCTATGCCAGTTGGTGATCATTTACTGAGCAGCGCCAATGAAATCGAAGCTTGAAGATATTCCGACCAAAAGAAAATGTTTACGCATTTTTTCAACCTGCACAGATAAAGCAGGCCTGAGATTGGGTGCCAGTTTAGAGACACATGAGAAAAATTCACTCTTGTGGACGATAAATAAAAATGTCGATGTTTTTATGACATTTCATCTACCAACCTAAAATGATTAGGCAAAGTGGGAGCCATAATGAACCACTATTGTCAGATCAACCTACACATTAGTTCGGATTTTTTTTGGTATTATGCCCTGAAATAATTAGCTTGATTACTTTGCACGCTGCTGGCCTTAGTGGGATCGTCCAACATACACGAGTCATGAAAACCTTGTGTGCTATTTCCACTGTAATCCTGACTAGGTTGAAGTTTAACAATTTAAAAGGGAAACAATTTTCCGTCTGTCACTCACTTTTTTACCTAATCATGCTTCCCCATGATATGCCATCCAATATTTGAAATGTCGCAATAAAGCCAAGTGGTTGCTGAATGAACGAAAGCTTTCGAACCACATTATGCAGATGCAATGAAATTTCTTATCACATTATATAACGAAACACCGTCGAAGCTGAAAAAACAACTTTTTCAAGAAATAATGACTAACCATCAGTGGGGAAAAGTGTGGGACCAAGTAGGAAGTCATCGTTCACAAAAGTTTTAGTCAAAGATCGGTAAGTCCATAGTTGGGAAACGTTTCGTTTTTGACATGATAGTTTCCTCAGGCCAAGGGAACAGGTTAGCCGGGTTTTAAGATAAACGAAGAGCCAGCTAGTAAGATCCCTTTCGATCGGCACACTAGATCAGTGCTGAAGGTCGGTTAAAGTGTTTTGTCCCTCAATGTGGGCGCTTTGTTATTACGGTCTAGAAGAATGAGAAACATTTTATTCGGGTTCGGGGGTCTTGATCTTCCGGTCCAGGATTATTCACGTCACAGCGATTGACGGTGAAGAAGGCAGAAGTTACCAGGTATCTTGGCAACATGAATAGAACAAGAGGAATAGGACTGACGAATGTGTGGAATGCATGTCTAAGTCAGTCGAAATCACAGGTGGCGGTATGTGGTTATCAGTAAGGATAACGCATCAAGGCCAGCAGCTTAGATCTGAAGAACCCAGTACAATCTGACCAAAAGTTCACAATATTCCACCCCTCTGACAAAACCGTCGTACCCTTTACGAACCCGCACAGAGAGACAAAAGGTGCCAGCGACACCTAAGGGAACTGATTGGTGAACAGCTCTGGACCGGTATGTCAAGAACCCAAAGCTGATCCGAATGATTTCCATTCTCCCATCAATAGGCCGCAATAATCAAGCAAACGTGCTACCCGACACGAACTTTTAACCGACATGCCACAGCGGATGAAATACCGCTGATTAGCTCTCCTTTTAACTCAAGGCTCGGCCAAACTAGCAACCTACTCATCTGAACTGATGGAGCTTTCGTGTCGAAAGCAAAACCTTTCCCAACTATACATCCTTGAGGCGTTCACTAAGTCTTTCTTTGAAAAATACACGGTTTCAAAGTACTTTCTACCAAACTTTTTACACTATTTCGCACCAAGTTTCATTACTACTTCTGTTAATTTTACCTTTAACCAATTCGGTTGCCTAAAAATATGTGCCGGTTTTGACCCCCGTTCATGAATGAAAAACCTGGGTAGTTTGGAGTGTTTGTGGTCCGTATCTCAACATGTATTATCAACGACTATAAGGCACTTGAGAACGGGCGCATAAATCCCTAGCTATGATGCGAGCACAACCACTCCTAGCGCCGAGAGAGGAAGAAGACCAGGCCTTCAGAGGAGAGCATTTACTGCCTCAAACAAAGGCAAAGTACAGCAACAGCATCGTCGAATATATATTTTGAACACCCTTGGGAAACAACAGATTTGTCAGCACACACAGAATGCAACTGGTTAGTAGGAAAGAAGCGCGGTCCTTTTGGAATAATGTGTAGCATGGAGGACATGGCGCAAAAACTCACAATTCAAATTTTCAGAAAATACCTTTGGCAATAACTCGACCAGCAAACGATGTTTTGGGGATACTGATATCCCCAGCAGTTGGACGGTTGATATTATAGTTGTGATGGCTGTCCGGATATGCAGCAGTTTTTTATCACAGGGACTTACAGAAGCGGTATCCTATGCTTTTGTACTAGGTTTCCAAACTCCACACCAATTCATTACCGACAAATATGTACTCTAATCATGAACCTCTTAGTGTGTGGCTTTTATGACCCAGTGTGTTTCCTACAGACAACAAAACGTACGGGTTAGAATGAAGGCAGTGATTAAATAAATTCGAGAATTACAAAATAAAAATCAAAGGTGACAACTCGTAACCTGGAATAGCTGACTTTCCGGTCTGCCATCTGTTGATATAATCAAATAGTAGGGATCTCATGTCCGAAATTCCTCATAATGGATGCAGCAGATGGAGCACTTTTGCGTTTGTTAAAAAATTGTTATCTCTTTGATTGTTAATTGACAATGATGTGTAGATAACAGATCAAGCCATTTTCCTTGACGGAACATACTACTCGTAAGGTTGCTGAGAGCTCTCTGATAACCATCTACCAGCTTCATCATTCGTGTGGGTCATCTGGTAGGCGCAGGCCAATGGCCTCCAGGATCTCTATGTTATACTTGAACTAACGTTCCACGCAGTGTGTGAACTACACTCGTTTGCAAATAAGTTTGGTTTTAGGGAGATACTCGAGTGAATCCCAGCTTAGACTCGCGTTTGATACTCCTCAACTGAGAGCGCTGCACAAAAGCCGCCCTATGTTTCAGTCGGCACAATATTCTAGGTATCACAATACATTGTCTAGAGGTACCACACTACTCACGAAATTGTTGAAAACTCTTCCACAATCGGTGTCACCGTTTTTGGAATTTTTCAGGCAGGCGCAGTCCCTAAGATTCAGTTAGCCCTACGAGAAGCTTTCTTAGAGGAAATATGCTGTGATGTCTCGGATATCATACCGACTGAAGCATGAGGCGGTCTTTGTGCACCATACTCAGATGAAGAAAACCATCATAAACGAGAGACGAAGCTGGATACGTTTGAGTATCCTACTAAAGCCAAATTGATGTACAAACGAGTGTACCTGACGAAATTTGATCATTTTTCTGAATTTTCGAACATGCCATATAAAGTAACAAAATATGATGCACTTTTATCGGACAAGCTTGGAAATCACCCTTCTTGTTAGGACACACCGACTGTTCGCATGTTTTCAAGTGTTCCAATAGCGAATCATATGCCTATTTTTGTAAATAATTCTACACGGACCGAAGCATGAAATGCTAGCAACCCACCGATATCTCGTTCTCACTTACATATAGCAACTAGAGGACTGAGTGAGGCAGGACAGCATCGATCCTACTCGACCCATCAAGAAGGATTGGGTAGTCATCCATGGGATGTGGCCTAGGAGATCATAACCAATGGGAAACGCAGTTGTAGGTCATCTAAAAGGGAGGCTCTTCTCTGGACAAGACACTCCTTTGGAGTAATTTTCTCACACCCCCTCTGCCTTCTTTAGTCTTCAACCCAAAACACATTTATAGGCGATGGGCATAGTAACGCCACTGAAGAAAGCCTTTTGAGACATTCAGAGATAAGTGGCGTCTAACATCAGTCCAAAAGTAGGTAGATGGTGTGAGTCAATAAATGTTGAGTTCTCCAAACCGGCTGTCTAAATTTTCTCGGTTTTCTGAGTATTCGGCTACGCAACGAACCTGTAGAGCACTTACTATATGGACCTGTATGACTTGTTGTTATATGACGTTTTGAAATTGAAAACGCATGTTTCTGGGTGGTTACCTTACAGATTGGCTGTCGTTGTTGCAATGTATGCGTCCGATAGTTTGTGTTGTATTTGGCTGCGTGTTGAAAGAGGAGTCAGTCTGAGTGCCACTGCAGCTGCAGGCGACTGATGAGAGATGACATGGGAAGCAAATAGTCAGTTTCTCACTACCGGCTGGTTTGACATGTAAGAGTTTAGGAGACTGAGTCAGCCCAAGACCTGTGATAAATTGAGATAGATGTGGGCCGACGGTACATTTCTTTCCAGTGTATGTGTGCATGTAGCCTCATTTGAATGTCACCCCTAAAAACACATCCATTTCTCAATATAAAAGGGTCCTTCTTAGGGGCCTGCAATTTGCGTTTCGCCGTTCTTCAATAAGGACACCTCTTGGTCTTGAACGGCATGTGGCTCTTGCCCTTTAGAAAACTAACTAAACCACATTTATACGCAAACAAGCGGAAATAATGACCAAGACAAATTGTGCGGATTCGTTCGTCGTTCGTCCATGCTTGTTTGGAGCAGCACTCTGAAGGATATTATTCTACACCATTTCTTAAGGTATTGATTAGTCAAGGTGAATAAAATCAAGCAAGTAAAGAGACAAGTTGGGATGTTTTATGAGTAGAATTCAGAATAAAACACGTCTTCAACCAATGGTCCCATATCTGCGCCACACAAACGGTTTATCATTACTGAGCAGCATCCACACAGCTGTCGGCCGGACCAACAACCCAAACACTTGAGTCGTACACACGTACATGAAACATGGAATTTTAATCAGTGAAAATGCGAGTGGACGGACTTGAAATTTTTTGAACCCAATCATGGTGCCCCCAGGGATAAAAAACAGCGATTACACAACTCATCTCCGGAACGCTGAATAAGTAGCCCACCTTCCAGCACACGTAGTGAGAAAAATTTCACGCGTTTCGGTGACGCCACCGCAAAATAAATTTTGTATAACCTCCCTACTGAATATTAGCTGTAAATACCTTCAGATTGCCACATGATTTCTGCTATACGGATGGTATGCATTGGTGCACATTCTCCAAGTTCCGAGGCGTATTTGTGACACAGTAACTGCCAATTCTGTGGTATAATTTCACGGCCGACAGGTGACGAAAAATGGTTAGGAAAAACATCACATGGGTAGTCAGACACCTACATGATGCCGGTCATTGCTGGAAAGAAAATTTGCGCGTTCTTGTATTAATTTTTGTTTGCAGTTAATGTGGTCTTGCAAAATGTGACCACTACGAGCCTAATCAAACCGAGCCGTGGTTAGATGATTTGATGTTTGATTTGATCACTTAGGAGTAGTCTCTAGAAAGCTCATTGTGTTTCCATGCTTTCAGCACACATATGAATTAAACCTGAGCAAAAATCTCCTAGCTAATAAGTCGCCGCTGCTCAATAAATAATCCTGAGTGGAGCCCAAAGGGCACGTATTTACCATTTGGCAACAGAAGTCTTGCTTTTCGTTCGACGTGCTGTCTGACTTGTATTTGCCACCCCGAAGGGCACAGAATTTCGTTTATTCAACGTTAATATAGTACCAGTTTAGATTCACAGGTCATTCCCCTGCAAATTGATTGTAGTATGAGGATACTTCATAAGTTTCAATTGCGATTTCGTTCTGTAGGTGAAGCTACTCTGTGCTCAAAAGCCTAGAAGCACTGTACATCTGTTGTAGCCTTAGCATCAGCCGTACAAACCTCGCGAAATTCGAGGTAGCTTCGAACCTGAAATCTCCGGGCCACTGGTCTGAGCACTCAACCGGTCGGCCAAGAGCGGCCAATCGATAGTGTGGTTAACTCGCACTTAGACAAAATACAGCACCACTCAAGGAAACCACATCAAGTAGTCACGTATGGACTGATGAGAATCTAAATAGTCTGATGAAACCATTCTTCCACTGAAGTGTTTACTAAATGGTAGTGTTGTGAGGAGATTTGATCATTTTTAACTGGGATTTCGTCCCGTAACTGAAGCCACTTAGCTTACAGGATGAAACCTCAATTGACTGCAAGCGGCCTGCCAACATGGGCAAAATGGTGTGTATTTTCTTTCGAGCATTATCGGCTCTGCTACAATGAATTTCCACGCATAAAAATTACTTATACAAATTTATCCTTACCCAACAGGACCAAAAATCGATATTCCCGACTGGACTGAATAAAAAGGACTTGGATGGGAAGAATCTGATGAACCCAAACAGTGAAGTATGTTTGAACGCATAGGTTAATTTAGACTGTTAACACTGATTTCTCATAAATCTTTGGATTCACCTTTCACAACGATCCTCGACATCTTGGTCGACGCACGTTTCAGAACTGTTTTGTATCAAGGTCATTAAGGGGACGCCAGGATTTTAGAACAGATTACAGTGGCCCATGTGGATGTGATTGCGGAATCCGATTGCTCTCCTCTGAAATGGGAGAGGCTGTAAAGGCCGTTAGGCTAAGAGATGGAAATATTATCAAGGTTTGAGAAACCACAACAACTATGGGGATGAAGTCCTGTTCTTGTTTACGTGTAATCATTCCGTTTGGCTCACACCAAAAAAGGGAAGCACCAGACTTGGAGCTCAGTTCCAAAGAGACCGTTCGCTTGCGCAAATTCTTGTTAATACTAGAGTTTGAATCCTGAATATCTGATCTGTGAAGAGAAAGTGTCGGCCTCCACAATATTAGTGTACGCCAGAGGTACAGGGGAACATGTTTACGCTTCAGCAACGCCCGAAGCCACCCACAGGCGATCAGCCGTTGATGCTGATTTCTGTTTTCACTACAGCTAACTTCGTGGAAAATTAGAGAAATGTTACATTTTTATTGATGAAAAGTTCCCAACATTCTGAGAACTCGTACTTCGGGCAACCAATTGTTCATGAATTTATGCATGTCAACTCAGTACGGAGGATCGTAACTGTTGGGCAAGTTAATTTGTCCACCTTTTTGACATCATAAGTATAAGGTGTCTCATCTTTTGTTCGCTATGATTTAACGCTCACGTAACCAACTGAATTTGCGTGTAATCAGCCGTCTACTAAAAGTGCCTGGAAAGCTGTAGCGACTTTTTTTGGCGTTCCACGAAATAAAAACGTAATTTACGATTAAGGACTTTTGATTTCCGAATCCTTTTCTGCCAAGTACAGCTAAAGGCTTAGTAAAACCAATGGCTGGGCGAAGCTAACAATTGTCATGCCGAACTAGTGATTGGACTACATGGTTAAAATTGTTCCCCAGACCCTAATGATTAGAATTTCTTCCTCTAGGTTTTGAGTCTTCAAAGAACGCAAAAGATGAACAGCCAGATGAAGAAAAGAGGGTCATTATACAGGACACTACTCACAAGGTTGCTGTATGAAGATACACTGCGATATCTTGAAAATCGCACCAACTGAAACGTGAGGCGGCCTTTGTGCAACACATTCAGTTGAAGAACATCATAAACGAGAGATTCAGTTGAGTCTCCCGTTAAAACCAAATTGCTTTGCAAATGAGTGTATTTATCGAAAAGGTGGTCGTTTTCCGAGTAAGTGCGATAAGCGCACTTTTGCCCTTCACCGTGGGATTGTAAAGATAGTACGGTTTTCTTACTAGATAAAAATAGCTTTCATGTATTAATGGAAGCGGGGATGCCGCCTTTCCAAAGACTTGACGATTAGAATAAAGTCTGCTGGCCTGTGAGCTACGCCACTGAGTTCAGATACGCGTTCTCTCACTGACTCAAAGGTCAGCTCAGCGGGAAGCTCACCGCTTAACCCAACCCCCTCTTTGACATGAGCACGTAGAAGTACCGTCCTTAGGAACAGCATGTATTCCCTTCTATTTACCAGTTTCGAGTTCGACTGCTCCCTATGTCATTGCGGCAACATTCATTTGCTAATCTTAAAACTCGGCGTGCATTTTTATATCTGTCTCCGTAGAAACTTAAAAAAAGACAGGTATGCGCCACCATCGTCAAGTAACTTTTCAGTGCATTGGTTCTTAACGTCTTTATTGTACGTCACATAGGACCATATCCATTCAACTGCCTCTCTGTAGTAACGGTATTTTCCTCAGTCTGGGCCTCTCAAAGCTAGCGTTCATGTCAAAACAACCACCAAAGGTGCACAAGGTATATTAACGCCCAAAACGAAGTCAAGAAAACTTGTACAGCGCTTCATATATATAGCGCGAGCGGCGACAACTTCTGGAAATTCTGACGCCTTCTGGATGCCCCATTGGCAACCGGCATTCGGCTAACACTGGGTCATGATTGGCTGTTTGGCCCAGATTTTCGACCAATCACATCTCGGCTTGATGTCGGACCGGCAAGCGTCCCGAAATTTTGACCAATCTTGCGCGGAATAAACTTCTCGGCGTAGCAGCACCTGACTGCGAGCGGTAAGGCGGGATCCGTGTGGAATTCCGCCTAACACTCTCGGAAGCACAAACGGGTCCGCGATAAAGTTATTAACCTCACCACCACCCACCACAGTCCAGAATCTTTATATATCATCCTAGGGTTGTTAGGTGGTCCGGAAGCGCCTTTCGGTGGCTTCACTGGTGTGGGTGTTGCGCTAGGCTTAAGGTCCCAAGACACCCTGCTCAGCTGGATTCCTGTTAACAGGTGACTGTGTACATTAACGCTGTTCGGGCCTGTCAGAATCCCCAAACGATGACCAAACACCCTAAACATACTCAACATACTCGCGTATGCGCGGTAAACAACTGTAGCGACGACACTGACAGGGGTATCTTTTACAAGAACTTTCTGAGTTTGCACCGAGTGCCACCTTCACGGATGTGCGGTGGTCTGGGTACCCAAAAAAACTACTTTAGGAAGCGTGTGGCAAAGAAATAAATATAATTACTCTGAATTGAGTACACAATAATAAAAAGGGTCGAATGGAACAGACTCACTAAGAATTGTTCTTTTTAAAATAGTTCGTCGTTGGCCCAGGTCAGTGAATAAATAATAATCCGGTCGTGGATGTCCAGGGGTCTTCTTT
>SJOL01001577.1:830838-844520 GCA_004794785.1 Opisthorchis felineus | reverse complement strand
GAATTGAGTACACAATAATAAAAAGGGTCGAATGGAACAGACTCACTAAGAATTGTTCTTTTTAAAATAGTTCGTCGTTGGCCCAGGCCAGTGAATAAATAATAATCCGGTCGTGGATGTCCAGGGGTCTTCTTTTCCGGGAAGCTCTCATATACAATAAACTCCGAAGACAGTCTGAAATGTTTTGATACCAGAGTTAGCACATGAAGCTCGCGAATAACCGCTGTAAGCGCGAGTGAAATGAAAAGAGAAAATCGGAGAATGCGACCACGCCTGTATTGTATGTAATTTTGTACAAAATGCGCGTTTTTGTGGTTTTGCGTATTCAAACAAAAATCGTTTATGAAATTGATGAAATACGTAATGTTATAATGAAAGCAAAAGAAAGGTACAAAACACCACAGATGTCACTGGTACGGGTGATGATTTGAAAGCCAAAGTGGAGCAAAGTGGCAAATGAGAAAGCCGTAGAAGTAACAGATTGAGTTGGATGCTCGTTGAGGTGGCAGCGATAATTGCTTCATGCAAATGTGTGCTGATCATCATTTATTTATCACCAGCACAAACTTTTAACACAAAAGTAAGCGCCGTGTTGTCTGGTATTATTTCATTTCGCATCACACAACGAATAATATCTCTTACTAGGCAACAAGATTCAGCAACACGACGTTTGAGACGACGTATGACCCGCGAGATCAATACTAATCTGGATACATGGTGGCTACGGAAGACCCAAGAAATGGTAAAACGGGACAGAAATTGAGAACAATTGGGCCCATTTAAGCTTGTCCGTAACGTATGTTCACAAAGCCCCTCAATCAGTAAGCATAACTATGGATCTAAGATACATTCCAAGTCCGTTCGCCAGTTTCGGTGAGCAGAACGCTTGGAACAATCGTTTAGCTGCCCTGACGTGCACAGCTCAGAAATCAGTGCGTCACCAGCTGCTAAGGATATATTAAACCAGAGGTGGAATATATCCTGGTAGAAAAGTAAAGCAATTGGTCCTGACCGTCTTCTGCCTGCTTGCCCATGTATCACGGAGAAGAGGTATACGGTCATACAAAGCTGGAGTACAGCACCTGGAGGGTGACAGACTTCCCAGAGTGACAACATCGTCCTTAAAAATGTGTAAAATATGTGTGGGATCCCGGCGATCTAGGATCCGACAGGATAGTTTAAGGTGTTAGATAATACGCAGTTGCTATTCTGTCGGTGCCGGACCGTAGTAATGGACTAAAGAAAGCGGTAGAGATTGGGTGGACAACTGGTTCTGTAAACAAGTCTATCAATGAGTTGATGTTACAACTCAACCGGAGCATACTGTCAGCGACAGAGTGTGAAGCAAAACCGACGGACCCTGGCAGCCAACCGGTAATGCAAACGTTTCATGAAATAAGTGCCACCTGAGGAGCCGACATGCTGCAGTGGACAACATAGTTGTCTTTGATCTCCGGGATCTCAGGTCCGTTCCTCAGCCATGCTGTTTCCGTCAAGAGACAGGTAATCAAAAACAAACAAGATACGTACGATTACGTATGTGTACGGTAAAGTCATCGTTGCTTCTGAGGTGCTAATAAGTATCGTCCTACGAAGGACCAACAGCATTCGTGAGAAGAGCGTCATTAAAATCGATCAGGGACTCGACGAGATCCAGAAGACGTTGACCAAATCTTTCATTCACCACACGGATAAAACGTCATACAAAAAAAGGGGTCGTAGGTCCAAAAACAGTGTATTCCAGACATCCCCTTAAGTTCTCCCATCCCCGATAATTCAACGTCCTTGAGTGTGTCAGCTCCTACCGAGGTTATACTCCTGGAGTGGTCACAAAAAGCCACACTTGACGTGGACTTTACTCTTCAACTTCGCAGTCGAACTGATTATCTTGGAAACATTCGCTATGTTTTCTGTCCCCAGGACAGAACCTTTTCTCTGGAGAGATCTCAAAACCTATAGTATGCAGAGAATATCGCTCTACTTGGTTCAGACATACAAAAAAGTTAGACGTGTGGTCATGCGGTCTGGCATGCGTCTTTTTTTTACTATACAAAGTGACGAAACAAATATATAAACAAAATTAGTCATGGAGTCAAAAGGACCAGAGGTTACTGACAGATTTATTTATCGGGTAGTTGCATTATCCCGGCCGGACGCATTGCTGGCGAAATGAATGTTATAGGCACTAAAGCTCGTGCACTGCCCTTCAACGTAGACATCCCAGGGACCTAGTTGACATTAACCTGTTCGCAAAATGCAGGATCTGGTCCGGGGCAATGAATCTTGTGTCACTTTACAAATCTGACGACAAACAAAAAATGATTGCTTGCACTCGGTGTCCTCCAAACACTGCCAGTGCATCAAGAAGTTAATAATGCTAATGTGTGCTTTTGGTAATATATCACCTGGTTGTCCATTCAGCCGGTTGACTCGGCTGGACCAGTTGCCCCTTTTCGGTCAGGTACTTTGTATATCAGATGGTCGAATACATCGTCGTACCCCGGTTGCTGAAAGTACGGTTTTGCTGGAAAATCAGACAATATAGATTGCACGTGACTTTGAGAACTTAACATAACTTTAGGACTAAAATTGTGCCTGTTCTCGTCGAAAATGGGACATTCGAGACCTACCACTCCAATGGTTGTTGGCACTCACAGGCAGGTCAGTGTCATGCAACCAGGAGCTCCGGTAGTCCTAATTATTGACCCGAATTCTCTTGCTCTTAATGGAAATTTCGTTCTGTATGTAAATGCAATCTATGCTAAAAATCTAAGGCATTGTATAGCTGTTTCATCCTTATTCGGAATCATCAGCAGTGCGCATCTCACGAAGCTCCAAAGAGTCTCGAACCCGCGACCACCCGGCTAGTAGTTTTGAAACACTTAACTGTTCGACAACGAGCGACTGAGCAGCGGTGGGATTAGTTCGCACTGAGGCAGCCTCACTCATCAGACGAATTTTATTTTTCTTCTAAGCTACTTATGGATTGTTGGTAGTGTGGGGACATTTTGAGATACGAAACTATTTTGACATGCTGAGTTGTAAAACCACTTGAAAGGGCTCATGCACTTGGACGTACCTGCCAGTGGTTCAGATTAGCTTGAAACTGTTAAAACAGAAGAATCTCACAAATGCAGCACTCTCTCAGACGGAAATTCTGTTGGATCTCTGATGGAAAAACACATTTACATGGGCTAGATAGTGACGTATACCTCAGAAACCATATAACCTGGCTAATATGGATGGAATATGAGAAGCGAGGGATAAATATTGTGGGTAACTAAAACCGTAATAATAAAATGGGAAGATTTCTTTTTCTTGTCGAAGGAGTTTTCAACAAACTTATGAGTAAGGTCTCACAAATATATTGAGCAGAGAGCAACGCATGTGGAAAAATGTACAGGCGAATATTAGAAAAAGAGGGAAACGTTCCATTCGAAGGCTTGCTATCTATGGTTTTTCAGTCAGACGAAATAACCTTCAACGTATGTTAGAATGTTTGACACGGAAACACGCACCTGTAAAGACCAGCAACTGAAGAAGAGATAAACAATGCTCAATGCCCTTCAAGGCGCAGTTAGCACTTTTAAGGTCCAGACTCGCAGGTCAGGCGCAAGGTTTCTGTCGTACAGATCATTGGTGATGGTACCCAACGAGACCGTTGAGTTGTCAGAGTTGTGGGATTTATCGCCAACAAATCTCATAACGCCTCATCAGATCCGGTATACAAATATCATATCTGGGTCACATAATTGTTGGGACACTCCATATTGAGATGTTAGTCTGGGAGGCAATAAACATCAGAACTGATTATCAAAGCAGACAATCGGTATCATTCTCGTGTGGCAGCTCACTGTGCAAATATAAAGAACCTGTTATGGACAAGAAGTCGGAAAAGGGATTGCTCGCTGCTCATATAATGGCTTACTGTCTCGTAAGTAGTGAAGTTGTCCAGCTGATTATCAATGCTGACGACAGGCTAAAACAATCTGATTATCTTGAATGAAACTACTCACAAGGTTGCTGAAAACTCTTCGACGACAGTCTTCAACAAACTTGTGAGTAGTTTCTTTTTAGAAGATATACCGCGATATCTCGAATATCGTGCCAACTGAAACAGAAGGCAACTTTTGTGCAGCAAATTCAGTTGAAGAATACCATTAATGTGAGATTCAGCTGGGATTCAGTTGAGTCTCCAGTAGAAGCCCAAGTGGTGTGCAAATGTGTGGATTTCACGAGTCTGATTATGCCTAAAATTAAGTTTCTGATGGTTTGTTCAGTTAGACTAGGTAACTGTACCCGAAAGCAATCACAGTTAACTCACGCCACGTTTCGGCGGAAAATGAACTGATGACCAAGGTCAGACAACATGACTACAGATGTATCATGTTGTTTCAACGATACAAACGTGCAGTCTGTTGTATCGCTCTGGTTAAATAATGAGTTTTTGATCCTGGACATGGTCTGTTTTCTGAACCATTTTCAAGGTCAGCAAGTGGAATGGGTTTGGTCTCACTGAGGAAACAGTTAAAAAGAGGTTTGAATGGTTAATGAGATTGCGCATGAATCCGCTCGGTAAAAATACGCGGTTTGGTCCCCGAATGAATAAAATTACAAAGAGCTTCAGGTCTAAAGCACTGGGCTGCTTGATGCAAAGTCGGGTGATAAAACACAGCATTCTGTGATTCGAATTATTGTTAGTTGAAAGGCGACCACCCTCGCTATTCCAGTGGATCTAATCGTGTGGGTGGTGTTACGGCATGATAAGGCAGGTTTCATCAGGGACAACATCCAACTTTCCGTAAGAGGAAGATGAATGAACTCACTAATGACGGATGGTGGTACAGACGTCGCTGGGATCTAGTTGAATTTAACACTTGATGACCACGTTCCCTTATCACAGGTCGAATTAAACGACAGTGGTGAATGACTGCCACGATGGATCACCCAGAAAGCATGCCGCTGCAGAATGCGCGGAACTCACCTTACAAACTTGGTCAGTCTTGGACCTTCGAGAGTACCGAAGTTTCATTGCTCATCTGGTCCCCGAGTTCACCATTTTACTGGTGAGAGCAAATTCGAATTCGACTGTCTCCCTCGGAAAACTGAACCTCTTCCTGACAAAACGTTTATTCCTGGTAATTTGATAACATCATCACCTTCAAACAATGTTGTTGCAAATCGTCCTCGCCGTGACATCAAAGAATCAGTGTATTATCCTCGGTGTGTCATGTTTTGAAGCATGTTTCCAATGCGAAAAAAACGTCGTTGTTCTAAACCCAGCTCAGTGCACAGGGATATCTGCCGTACGGCAGTGCTGTCGTATAAATTTTATTTGTCCAATATTTGGTAGACTGGAACGCAGTTTACATACACAGGCTTGTCTCTGAGGGCCGACTTGTTATCCAGGTTTGTTAACCCCTTGCAAGAGGTGCCCAACGGACTACCAACTTGTCTAAACAGTGAGTAACCGAGCAATATTCAGCATCTGATTTAATGGAACTGAGAGTCCTGGTAGATCATGAATACATTTCCGGGGGTATTCTCTGGAAAAAAACTCGTAAACCTTGGAACGTTGATTCTTTTCCGACAAATAGTGAACCAGGGAGACCGTTTACGTCATCGTACTCTTGGACTCTCTTCATAACCCTAGCCTTTGAGGCTACTGATCAAACTGCGTATGCCAGAAAATGGAATGTCCTTCTTGAATGCAAAAAACCTTCTTCGCGAAATCCACTCCTTTGTACACTAACTGAGTTTCAACATGTGACTCAACTGAATCCCAGTTGATGTCCAAGAAAAAAGTCTTCTTTTACCGTCTTTTAGAAAAGACACTGGCTTCATTAGCTAGGACGCAACGTCACAGTCAGTACTCTGAGATTTTTTGCTCTGAGGCTGATCTTCCTTTATTGCTCTTAGAACAACGAAGAGACAGTCTTGTGATTCACTGTCAGGAAGTTATCTTGCCTGTCTTTTGCATCACCTTGTCGATTCACGAAGCCATCCTAATCTAAGCTCGCTTGTGTTCCAGAGACCAATCGAGTGAAACACTAAGAGAGGAGAAACAAACAAAGAAAACAAGCAGTTGGATCTTCACTTCCGGATATGTTATTCCGATGGATGGCGCAACAGATCGTGGTCGATGCAGAATGCTGTCGTGAAATTCTCCGGAGTTTGAGCTTTCTTCGTTGGGCAGTCCTTCCAGGATCACTACTATATCCCAGTCAAGTATCCCATACCGCACATCCTATATTTATTCGCTCGTTTCAACTTGACGGGTACACACTAATCGGTCGCTCCCAACTTTTTAATGATCATTTGTCTTGCCACAGAGAATGCCACTCACCCACCCTTGCAGAGTGTCTAGGTTGAACATTCGGACTTTCAGGGCAATCCGTTATCAGCGACAAAAATCGGTAAGTCGGTTCAACTTCCATTCATGTTGACAACCACTCGATTATTCACATGCCAGAAATTAATGAGCGACTGTCTAATCTGCCTTAGAAACGACCGATAAATTATTCACACTAGCGCACTACACTGATGCCACTGCCGAATCGATAATCAGTTTGTTCTAAATCGCAATTCGTTAGCTTGAGGATTTTCTCAAACGCATCGCCCGTACTACTGCACATGTGTGGGAGTGTCACCAATATTCACTGATGCGTGTTCATCATGGTGTGTCGGCAGAATGGTGCGTCGATAGAAAATAGACACTGAGTGATCGTACTGAGGAGTGCATCCTTGGGTTTCCCATTGAGAAACTACAACAACTTTGAAAATACTTTGGCTGCATGAAGGAATTTTTTAGTTGAGGGAGGATTGCCTGTTATTAGTCCGAGCTTCCACAATACTCAGTGATGTTAAATCCGCTGGATGACTCGGAATCAAGAAAAAGCGTGTGGTGGATCGCCGTCTCAATTCTAGTCACCGATGCGTTTGCAACTTTCAGAACCTCCTGAGGTTAAAGGTAAATTGCAACATTTCCCACTTACAGGACGAAATCTCGGTTGAAAGTGACCTGAAATTCTCACAAGGGATTCCCTTGAACCAGTCACTACGATTCAGGCTGCTATCGATCACCAAGGTTATCAAAGTTCGACTGACCCAAAGATCTATGTTCAAAGGAAAGTTTGTGAGCTTGGAACTAGTGTCATCGCCTAATTTGACTGTGTTGTCACCCATTTTTCTCCATGCCCCCTTTTCCTCCCTCTTTTATATTTGTACTCGTAAATTTATCTTGAGCTGCATCCAGCGGATTCATGTCTACAGCATTTCAGCTTCAGCAGAGGGAAGTATACCTTCAAGGGCACATGCGCAGGAAAGCCAATCGCACCCCCGTCACGCATGTTCCACTGTTTGATTCTCATAATGCAAAATAAAACAGCGGTATAGAAACTAATTGTTTCCTTTAGCATGAGAGGTGGACTTAAGAAAATCAAGATTTTGCAGCACAGTCACCCCTGTCAGTCTGCATTATCTCAATGCCGGTCGTGAAGTTAAGATGTTTACCCACCATCAAGAGGGGCGACTGGCAGTAGACTGTGGAAAACATTTCAGCAACCCAATAATTACTGAGCTCCCTCAAGCACTATTTCTCTCACATTCTACCCAAAATGCTTTGGCTATCCACCTCTACTTCTTGGGACCATACGGATACTAAAGTAGAGTACCCATCTAATCCACGGTGGCACCGCCTATCACGCTATTCGGGTAGTTCAACTGAGTTGAAAGATGCATACCTACTGACTCCGCTTTGTCCGGCAGGGGTACACACTTTTCACGAACATGGGCGTACAACTGTCGCCTTTTTTTGCACGAACTATCGATCTGGCAGTCAAATGTTGTTTTTGCCTTCACAATGTACTCGCGTCATTGCTTGACCAAACGGACGCGCGCTTTCCTTTTCTGTTTTGCCTAGGATAGCTGCCTGGTGAACATTCGTGATTCATGACCGACTCTTTAGTATTGTATAGCTGTGGTGGAATGGTAAAGGTGGACCTGTGTAACTATACTGTCATATATTGGTTTTTAATCCGATTGGCTTCGCTACTCCCATTCCAATGTTCTGAGTGTACCACACTCGGAAAGAAAACACTTGCACCTCATCCTAGTGTATTTGTTTTAGGCGATGATAACCAAGCACTGAACCATACGTAACACCAGTGCGATTGGGATTCCTGCTTTTGAAGTCATAAGTCCTTCGGTTGAAGTTGAACCGCTATGCTTTGGAGTTTATTGGCCATGACGAACAATCACATAAAACGACTTTGTTCACCACCTTCATTTTTATCAGTTGGAATTTTCAGATAATTCACTGGTGGCCGGACTCCTAAGAACTATCGTTGCATGTGGCACGGCAATAAAAGGAAAAGGAATGTTTAGTCTGCCCGTCGGTAACCGCTTTTCCTGCCGACAGAGACCGTCGTTATACATTCTTCAGTAGAATGGTCTCTGTTTGGAGGACCTCTTTGAATGCAGGTCTCCTAGTTAAGATTCCAGGTTAAACAACGTCGCTCCTAGCCCACTTATTCCTCTTAAGCTGTTACCTATATTAATACATCGAAGATCAAGTTGGCAGATCGTTGGGCGTGTATCCATGACCAGTGATGCTTGAACGATGATCAGATCTTACAAAGAATCCAGAGAGCTCTTAACTTCGAGCATTTATCCCGTACCATCTTTGTACACAATCTCTTGCAATGAAAACTCGACGGAGCACATTGAACTCCAATTTAGACAAACAAGGAGAGTTCGCTCCTAAGGAGATCCCACAAAAAAATTCCGCACCGAGATTACGCAAGAATTTCGTCGTCCAAAAGGCAAACCCCACCCTCAAAAAATCCCAGAACTGTGTTCACCAAGAAACAATGTTATCCTCCAAAGAAGAAACAAGAAACTCCTGATTTTTGGGAGAACAAACCCCACCAAAGCACGTGTTCCCGTGGTCAAAGAAAAAACGAAAGGGCACGGATATGAAGCCCAAGCAAACATGGCACAAAACAGCTCAGTAACTGGCAGACCTGTCTAAATGAATGGAATTAACAACCTACAGTGCTATCGTTACTAAATGTCTCAGCTTCTACTCATATTAAGCTCATATAAGCTCATATTAAGCTCGTCCTTCCCCCAGTAGTCCAGTAAAATTAGACAACCGCGTTACAGTCGACTGCTATAGAATATATGTGTCCGTTCTTGATTTTAATGTCTTTCAATCTTTTGTGTGCTACTAGAAGCACTGGTTCTGAGTTGTCTTGCAAAAATAAGGAAAAAGCGCTTGAGTAAGGGGTGGAAATATAGGGGAAAGATGAAGATGAAGCGTAATGTCCCCAGAGAAAAGCAAAACAAAAAATGTGTCCACACCCTTAGAAAACACAATAGTAGATTAATATGTTATCAGCGGAATCGATGTAACAACTTTCTCGAACCCGAGAGCACAATGACAGACAAACGTTGGTTTGGCAGTCCAGCTAGGAAATGTCACCATGCTGGCCGATAGAATAGGTTGAGTTCTTCGACCACGTGTAAGAAAAAGCAAGGGGTAACGAGCCAAGACGTTACGAAGATCCCGTTTCATTCTGTCTGACTCTAGGCACTTTCATTTCGTATTGTCATTTTATGGCCGGTTTAAATGATACAATTTTCTATGCGACACGAAACACTTTGTTTGGTAAAAAACCGTTGAATGTACTTTAGACTTATCAATCGACCTAACTTGATATGATTTATTTGTTGTTTCAGAGATGGTTACCCTTTTTGAGGTGCTGGTTCTAACGCTAAGAAGGTTCTGGTAGACAAAGGTTTGAAGACAGATTACAAGAAGACAGCCCTTCAAGTCACGATTGATTTTCGGGTCACATTTACCATGCAAGTGTGACCAAATTATACGAAAGTCACACATCGTGGAGAAAAGAGGATGTAGATTGATGTGAAGTAACAGAGATTTAAACATCGGTCAAGGCCTGCGTTCTAGTTTTTTTAGCATTTTTTTGTACGAACCTGCAGGAAAATGTGGCCTTTTGCCGCTCGTCGACATCGGGTTTAGTTAACGACCTCGGTTGTGCTAAGTTGAATTTAAATGTCAGTGGAGAGTATGATGATGGTAGTTTAGAAGCAAGATAGGAAAATTAATAAAGGGTCAAAGATGAAGTCACGAGGCGTTACTTGGGTCATCAAATAATTCAGACAGTTTGCGTTAAACCAACAGCCATAGCTTGCTCTCCAAATTAAGAGTTGATTTATTCGAAAAATACTTTTTGGAACCTTTTTCAATTTAAAATGACCTTGTAAACTGATGCTGGATCTCGTAATTATTTCCAAAAGTGGTTCACTCTCAATAGAGTACTGAGAGCTAGATTTACCGAGTGAGATTACTTGTGAGATTACTGTACGTTCACGTGAAGTAATGGGAAACTAACTACCTAGTCACCCTCCTCATTGTAAACCATTCACCACAGGAAACCGAGGTGACCAGGTGAAAAGAAGAAAGTCTTTCGCCGCTAAGTTATTTATTAGCAACCATGAGCTAAGTAGTTACAAGTCATTCGACAGGAAAGTAAACATCTCATATGCACACAGTCTTTAAAAACTGAACATTCCCACGCCTCCTCTTGGACTGTCCTGGATATTCATTGACTATTTGACAATAGTAAGCGAACATTGCAAAGCGGTTCCACAATTTCCGCAGTAAACTCCACCTTCCATTAGATGCGGGACCGAGCTTGGTACTAACCACAGACTACTCGCCTGGTTCATCAGTATTATCCACCGTTACAGTGATATTGCGTGCCATCTCTATTGAGCAGACGACTGTATACATTTCGCGCCATATCAAGTAGCATCATGAACGCCTTTAGGCCATAGATTCGCCACTGTGCAATCATCTTCAGTTCATCTTTGTCCCACCACTTCACTCCTTTGTTTGGAAAACTTCCAGGTGTCTTTCTTTCTAGACGTCTTGAAAAACTAGAGTTAAGCGCCGGACAATTAACTCTTTCCGGTGTGCGACGCAAATATCCCCGAGGATCCTCCAAACCATTTAATTATTGGGGGCTGTTCGGATTGTGTTACGCTCCTGTTTCTCTCTCAAAGCATTGCGGGAGAAAGCGAAAGACAAGGGAGGTGGAAGCAGCCACCCAAAATCGCTAACATTACTGTCACATACGCACGTAATAAATAGCGATGTGAATCTACGAGCACACGATACAAACGAGACAGAAAATGACATAAATGAGGGCCCGACACCTACCTTTGGTTATCTGCATCTAGTCGTCATGAAGGGATACAAATCAAAAGCCTGACTTCTCCCACATTATCCTAGTTTTTCAAAAAAGTACTCATGAAATTACAGTAGTCGAGTAGTGATCTTCAATTAGGACTTAACCAGCCAGTTGAATAGGAAGTGAAGTGATTATTCAGTAAGTTTTTCTGGCCACAAGAGATATTTGGGATACAGGTAAGCGATACTATTGGTTGTTGATCAGGTGGCTGTTGATCTGTTCGCTGACTTGCAAATGTTTTGTCACCGTACAAGGAGACATCAGCATTGTGCAGTTGGGGGGATACATCCTCTTTGTCTGCGTGAGTTTATGTAGCATTTGAAGATTATCTGTTATCTTCTAACGTGATTGGCTGTTTGGTGGACAGAGTTTTTCGTGAAACTGTTGGTCTGTTTGTGATCTTTGTTGCGTTGTGGTCTGCGTTCCTTTGAGTTGATTGGTTACCCCAATGCCTCCTACTTTAAGTAGTTTCTTCCACAGCTTTGACTGGCCCTCTTCTCGATTTGTGTTTTGTTGAGCTCTGATCTCCTCGAGATTGATTGGTTGGTTGCATCGCCCTATTTTCTCCATTGTAATGACTAGTGTCCCTTCCTCTGCCGGTTTATTTGGTCCTTTGGTCTATTGGTTGGGCGCCTCCACCAATCTAATTGATGTGTCCTTTTTAATGGGACTTTCCTGGTTCTCTTATGAGTTCCTCGTCTGGTTGCCTCCGCGGGTAAGCCATACTTTTCATAAACTTGTCCTGAAAATCTTGAGACCGAGTTCAAATATATTACTGATTGTTCTTCGAAAGATGTGATTTGCATTCGAACCACGCTGGTGTAGGAAGATGAACAAAAATTTCTCGATTTGACAATTCATAGGGATTGTTTAGCCACAAAACTACAGGAACTGTTCTGGGGCTTAGGTTACTTCAAACTGGACAACAACGACAAAATATTGACGAAAATTAAACGACAAACCAAAAAAGAACTAATAAACGACAACGAATGAGAAACAATCGTTAGGCCATAAAAATGTTTTCATAATATGGACCCCGGGAAGGAAGATGATTCTTATCCCACAACCATATATCATGGGGTTCCGAATCTTGTCAAGGTCACGTGAATCCCATGTGAGCGGATACTGTTCGAGAGTGCTAGTCTGATCAATATGATCATCGATCACCTCGGAGTCTAAGCAGTGAATTAAAAACATGACAGACAGCGTGTCATTTTCTCTGAGTTTACGGACGACGAAATTGGTGGAGTGTGTGAGTGAAAATTATCGCCATGGTAACCCACTAAGTCTTTACACCGAGAACTTTCAATATACGCCTTGTCCTATTCATGTGCTTGTGCATCTAGGTAAGACGAATGGTGTGGAAAACTGATACTTCATTTTCTGATTGTCTAGCATCATATATGCTCTCCAGCTTTTATCACCATTTCTAAGGTGTAAAGTCCCTGTCTCTGAGACTAGGCTACGGTCAACCTCCTCACACTGCCAAAAAACAAGTGATTGCGGTATCAGTGAGCTATATGCCTCTCCGGGTAAAAGTGACGATTTAACATTTTTATACCTGAAAAGTATTTGTTTTGCAATTGTTTTAGCTTGTTGAAAACGCTTCCAAAAGTTGTTCTCAGATTTTCCATTCAAATTTGACCTTCCAATTTCATTGTTTACTAGTAACTGTAAAATAATTTCCGGACAGTCCAGATAAACCAATTAGGATGGGTACGTGTGCATCGTCAGCTCATCTGAATTTAAATCCTCCCCACACTGGTTTACTTAACGGGGGAAGAACTTACCAAAAAGGGTTGCGACCAGGTCGATTCCGGGGATTCAAAATAACCAAATACTGTTTTGTGGTAAAGGAGTCAGAAACTTATATCAAATAGATATGCGTTCAGGGATTCCTCAACCGGCTAAATGTAGATCAAAGGAATGAATGAAGTGGGAAAAATGGTACAAGAACATACGGCAACGTAGTAATTATCCCGAAAAGATACAAACTTATCAGAAGATGATATGTGAGATTTTTTTCCGGCACGTTAAGCGCACGTGCAATGTGAAGTTGTCCAGAGTAATCGGATCATTGAGAAACCGTTTGTTTACGCCCACTCTAGCTTTATACGGCCAGATGAAAACAGCCTCAGTTGTCGAGATCGAACGAAGTCTTGACCGACATGGAGCGAGGTGAATATGTCCAAACGCCTGAGTATTGTTAATTTGGTTGTCAAACAGGACTGAAATATTCGGCGTTTAGGACTCTTATATGCTATAAAAGATACCTAAGGAGAAAGACATACAGCAATTTGAAAAATACCAGCCTTATCGACACTTTATCCAGTTTTTCTACGTTGGCATTTCTTCAGTCATCTATTACGAGCAGCTATCCTTCGGAAAACCTTAATTCAACCG
>SJOL01001577.1:762266-827401 GCA_004794785.1 Opisthorchis felineus | reverse complement strand
AAATTGAAAGACAACATGGAACTTGATGAGCTCCAAGAAGGGAGAAATCTTTCGTGGGCTATCCAAGAGCTTTCATCAACCCTATGTGTAGTATATTGCGATTAGACAATATAGCGCGATATCTCGAATATCGTACCAGCTGTGACATGAGGCGGCCTTTGTGCAGTACCTTCAACTGAAGAAAGACAATAAACGGTGGATGCAGGTAGATTCAGTTGAGTCTCCCGCTAAGGCCAAAGAATCTTTAGCGAACTCTGAGTTATACTTTTGAGTCCCTCACTGGCTACATAAAAACTTGGTTTTGGAAGAAACCCGATTCATAACTTTCGCGTTCTGATTGGCACTGCAGGCAAACATCTAACGTAGTTTTCTTTAATATCCGAGAGTCATCCGTCAAAATAGGACGTTTTTCAAGCCACGCCTCACCAGACCAGATTGAAAGGGTTTATAAGAGTCTATTGATGATCTTTCGTATTTCATGAATTGAATAATTTACCTTTTACGTTTCATGTCTCTGAGTCTAAAGAAAACTCATATGTTCAGGAGAAAACGTAGCATTTGGTTCAGTGATTTTATGACAATCCAGAGGTTTCACAACTTGTTTTATTTGCACGCCGTATACACACCACAAAATGCACACAAGACGAAACATACCTACAGCATTGCCTTGTACTCGTGGATGATGAGCACTCTGTGCCGACTATTCAGCTAAAGTATTTCGCATGGTTGAATAGAGCTCACTTTAGCGGAAGAGCACTTCAGCTGCTCTCCTGTCACTTTACCTTGGCAACAAAAGGTGTGAAGAATAAGGCTTGATATATGACGTTAAGTAATGTTTTCTTACTTTGAGTTATACGTGGAATTCATATGCATTGCTCGTTTTTGTCTCGACTGGACACCGTTCTGAACCAAATAGCTTTATTCGTCCACTAGAATAAATGCAAGATTCAGAATAGTGTTTCATGAAACTTGTGGCATAACATAGAATCTCGCCCTGATTTGAATGCTTACAAAACTTTTACTGGTTTCCGATAAAGCATTTTCAATTACGCCGTTCTTCATCAAGTAGCAGGAAATAAGTAATGTTGCGCAGAAAACCAATTGTACCCCACACTAACGGGTCTTATTCCTCAGTCCAGCTTTCCTGATCCCTCCTTTAACCCCCAGTGCCCTGTTTGCTTGACCTTTTCTGTCGGAATCACGCGGCCTCTTTCATCAGTCAGGAGTAAGTGGTCGAGGCCAGTTAAGACTGGCTAGAACGTGTTGTTGGCAAAAGTCACATCTGAATGAAATAACCAAGGAACCGGTGAGGTTGACAGGAATAGGGAAATTTGTGTCGGCTTATGAACACCAAGTTCTCGGAAGAGGGGTGTTAGCTGATTCTGAGTCAGGATTTCTTCCCCATGATGAGTCGTCTAAAATAAAAGACGAAAAATATTACTCGTTTGTTTTGGCATGTACACGTTCCTTTGTGTTATGCTCTTCTGATTCCCTGGATAATCCAGTCTACAACAGGCCAATGTTTTTCGTCCTCAGTTCATATTCGTCATTGCGCATGTTGAGCTGCACCAATTCGGAAAATTCACATTCTTTTCACTGGCAAGCTCAAACTGTTCGGATTCACACATTTCGTGCCTTACTGCCTCCGGTTCCAGATTATTCTCCTGCTTTTTGCCCATGAAGACTTTGTCCCATGGGAGACATCACATAACTAGCCAGGTGTAAGGAAAACAACTGCAACCAGTTTTGATGGACGCCAAAGCCAATGTCACCCTTGGTCTTACCTGCGGAAAAAAGGTGAGTGGCACTCACGATATAAACTACGATTCCCAACCCGGCTCACCGTACATAGACGTACATGGCAGCAGCGATCCTAAAGGTGTCGGAATCTCTGATGTACTAGTTCCATTGATTCTGTTGCAATATGGAGGATGTCATTGGACACATCCCTAAAATTACAGAAATCTGGCAAGGGACTGGGGACGACTACGAAAGGATCTACAAGCTGCGGTAGCGGTACTAAGAAGACCATAGTCAATGAACGTGCGAAATGCTACGAACAACCAAAGTGTCAAGGAACTGAAGCACCAGATCAAAAATTCACCTGTGATAGGATCTGCGACTGTTCACTGAAAGAATATGTTTGGAAGTACATTGTTTTGTTATTTTTTATCAATAAATGCTATTTACTAGTCCGAGAAAAAGTACTCAAAGCATCTGGAGTACTGCGACCAGCTTCTTGACCCCGCCTTACCAATCAACGCTAATCAGATATAATCGTGGTAGCCCATTCACGCTATAAGTCATCAAAAATGTAACTAGCATAGTCTTAAACTCACCGACAAACACAGGGTGAAGTTAACAGCCTGTGGTTACCCTGAAGGGAAAACTAGTGGCAATCAAAACATTCTTTTCCTTCTTTCCAACCGGGTCCCAAAACGTCCACTACAACAATTGAGCAAGGTGCCTAAATTATTCGGTGAATTGAACTGAAGTTTCCGGTGTTTTGCCTGAGTGTTGGCAAAAAGCTTGTTCTCGGGTCGTCGTTTCGATAGAAAAGTCCAGTCATGACCACAAATAAAACGGCTGAACGCGAGTTTTTGTGAGTATGATTCGTGGGTGATCTTCATTGGTATATTTGATAACGGAAGGAACCAGACTGATAGGAATCACAGTGGAACTTCCAGTCGTCAGACGTCCGTCCACAAACGACAACGTAATGTAATGTAAAATGGTGACAACTTATTGGATGCTTTCCTGGGCTGCCAAATGGTGCGTAGATGTTCAAGAACTGCAGAACACAACTGTACATTGACTTGTAATCTTCTGAAGTTTTAACCGTCTGATTATTGTCGGACAAGAAGAGTCGTTATCTGCTATCCAGGTGTTCGTTTTCATTAAATTCATGATCATTGCAACTACAAACCCTTCCGAGAAGGAAATCTCAACGGGACTTACAGCTGGTCCTTGGTTTGTTCGCTGGGCTGGACAATCTGATTGCAAACGTGTCATCACCAATCGGGGTGACATCATCAGTGCGTTTTTAGGGGACGTAGTGGCGTGTAGAGACGGGTCGGTGATTATGCTTTAAGTAGTGTTACTGTAAGATAATATGTGTGCTGCTAGCCCGGGGCTGACTGTCGACCACAAATGATTGCTTCATCGGGCGGTTCCATTGGTTGGTCCGTTATCCTGTGTCCTGATTGGTCGACGACCACGTGACCTTTGAGCTTGGCCTCCCGCTCTCGTAGTCTGGTTGGTGCTGACCCGGATCTCTCTGGGTTCCAGTTTGTGACCTTTGTTGATCTGATTCCAAGGGTTTTCTTGCTTCTTGGTTTGGACTTAGGGCTGTTTGGCCTCCTCAGTGGATGGACTGGCTTCAGAGGCTGTAAGAAAGATCCAATCTTAGTGTACCAGATGACTGAAATACTCTCCAGTATGTGACGAGATCTCCCAGAAATTAAGTGCTCTTTAAAATGAAATATCTAGCTGCCTTCGACGGAGTTTCTCTCGTAACATCAATGCAGCACTGGTGTTAGCGAACTGCGTGAGTTACTTGCTAGGCTAAATATTGGCAGTTATCATCATCTGAGATTTTTGTTTTTTTTGGTCCCGCTTTTGGATGCATCCTCAACAGCATCTTCGTTGGCTCCTGAGGTGATTCTTTTACAAGCGTTGTAATGACCTTAAACTGATACCATTTGGTCACAAAATCCCGAAATCATACTTATTCCAAGTCCACTCAAGACTCAGCTGCTAACCAATTTTTGATATCACAGTGCAAAATGCCATAATGTGAAAGGTTAATTTCGCGCAACTGCCAAAGAATTTCGTCTTTAGTTGCAGAAGACAGGTGTATCAGACATTCATCATGACTTCAAGTAATGGTTACACATTCTGTTCCGCTAAAATAGCAACTATAAGTGATGTAAAATAATCAGTCATATCATACTAACGTCCGAATGGATTAACTTAAAATGGAGAAGGGACTCGTGCGGCATATTGTCTCTTGCGGTTTGATGGTGTAGCGGTCGCCCAAGCTGATTAGCGCATACACGTCCACTGTCTCCCTCGCGCCTTGTTTTGTTCCACATGTCACGACTTGCATGACGAAACAACACCGTGACGCGAATCCGAACTTTGGTCAACAACGGGTTCTGTGAACTCGTTAAGGGCACAATGTGTTTTCACATTGTTGTTTTTTACGTTACACTCAACATATATAAGAACGGAACACACAACACAGTACACACAACACAATCGAAAAAGCACAGTCGCGACACTCAGACTCGCGTGCACGCGCGCGCACACACAGGGAGCAAGGACCCAGCCAAACATTCCAAGTCAACTGAGTTCCACAAGTCTCCACGGCCAACTACGGAACACGTGTAGCAGATATACTGCAAAGAAGTCACGTTCCGCGTCCGGAGCTTCACTCAGGAACTCTCAACAGTTGTCCTCAAACGATAAGTCATTTTTTGGCCTATTCCACTTTTTGCATTGTATCTATTTTTTATCAAGTGCATCTTATTATTGTATTCATTATCACTCTGGTAAAACAGACTTTTGTTAGTGATCGTTACCTTCTGATAATCACCTAAACACCAACCAGATCACTAACAATGGAAATCCCAAAACGTATTGGTAGTAAAGTTGGTGTCCTTAGTTCGTACTTGAATTCGTTTGGCATGTTTATTCAGATTTTGAGCAGCTTGGGAGCCACCAACGCGTTGACCCGTGTCCTTGAATTACATTGTTAAAGTTTGTTATGATGCACTGTCTTTAAATCCAAGAGATGCCGGATCGCTTCTCAGGGCATGAAATCGTTGACTCTAGGGAGATAGGACTGAGTCTTCCCAGAACACGGAAGTTCTGTAAATATATTATGAGGAGTGCAATCCTCCGTGATGGCCTCTCTTCGGAGGCACTTACTTGAATGCAAGTAACTAGACCATATTTCACGTCCCCACTCCTGGGACAACAACAGTGAGCCCCATATGGGACCAAACGCGGGTTAGCCAAACACATAATGGGGCTTTTGACCCCTGAAGCACCCACCCTCAGAGGCATTCCGCAATCAAAACCCTGTTGAAATTCAGATTCGACAAGCAAGGCAACGACGTCATTCACGACAGATATTGTTCGCTTCACGGGATTCAAACGTTCGATACGTCCCCAAGTCGCTTGTATGAAGGAATGAATGACACAAGGGCTCTTGGTTTGGATAGGAGGGTCTTCAGTAACTCTATGAGTAGTGTGTTACGTATAAACAAGAAGTACTTTCCGTAGCACATCATCTGGATCCCTTGCCTTTAGAAAATCGGGAATGTGACTCCCTTAAGTAAACTGGTACCGCTTGTCCCTCCACAGTTTCCATTTGTCGTGGGACACCATAACTCGGAAGGTTCCCATTCTTGTCATACCGACCGAAAGTTTGTTGTCGTTGACAATCACAATACTTGTGAAGTGATTATGCAGATTACTCGCTAATCCAGAAAGCCATCAAGTTATACAGGTTTATACACAACGATCGATTAATCAACCGCCGTATCGTGAGGATAGTTTGCACGCATTTTTATTTGTTTCGGCCACCAAGAAGGAGGAGCTGTCGAGGGCAAGCAAATTTCATTTATTACAGCACATGTTTAGGAATCGATACCAAAGCAGCTAACCTGGAGAGAAAACAATTCCTATAGTTTTGAACAATCCCTCCAAGAAGCCTATCTCCAGCTGGAAGATTATTTTACTATATGGGCAGTATGAGTGCTTTTCAGGGAGAACACCCCAGAAAGAACCCTCAGGGACGCATCAACTGACTAGCAACTTCCGACCAATAATGCCGATTTCCTATTAATTATTGTACTGACCACACTTATAAACTAACAACTTAGAAGAAGGTTATCGTAATCAAGCTAAAAACCGTAGCCGACTACTCTCTATAGTCGTTGCATATCGGTAATCAATGTGCGATTTTGCAGCATGTATCAAGTTGGTTTCTAAAAACATGATTCTCTCAAAGACCGTATTAGCATAAACCTTGACAGGTCGATTAATCAGTAGCTTCCTCAAAAAACGAACGACTCAATATCACCCATTAATATCACTTCTACGGAACACACACCTTTGAATCACCTGCTCCAGCCTATTCCTGTTATCACCCCGGGTTAATCAAAGTGCTCTGCAAAAAACGCCTCATATTTGGATGAAAATTAAAATAACCTGTCACATCTTGATGGTGTGAGTATTCTGTTTTTTCCTGGGTTCCCGTCAATCAAAAGTTTTGCCAACTCAGTTGCTTGTCATTTTTTAAAAAAGCAAATGCCATAGAACGACAGGAAAACACTCAATTAGAAATGTTGAAAAGTCGAAATTCGTCTGGAGCGAACAAGGAAGCACACCTGCAGCACGCATACAATGAAGGTAGACGGACATCAACTAAACTTTCTAGTCCTTTAGTACAGGAAAAAGTGGGAAAAGAAAAAGACCGTTCGGTGAACCTGTATGGGCTGCTTTCACAGAGCGGAAGCGGTTCATCACCTGGTTCGTCTGAATTACCTCAGATCAACGGTAAATCTTGGGGGGGGAATTGTGTGGCTTGTTCAACAAAGTGAACTACTGTGAAGTGAACTGTAGACCTGCAAATGTTGGCAATGGTTTTTTTCGAAAGATTTTATGAGTGGCTAGCGAAAAAGTGAAGTCCTTGTGCACTGTATTTAAATAGTAAAAACGCTAACCTAAACCCCTGATTTTCGTCCTATTTTTGCGCTTTTAGGATAATATATTGACAAATGAGCCATCACGACGTTGGTAATATAATTTAGGTTTGAAAGCAGACTGAGCAAGGGGACGAGAAACTGCTCTAGCCATCATAATCAAACGATAACACCATGTAGCTACCTCCTCGTGAAAGCCACCTTCCGGGTCCTTATCAGTCTGGCTGAGAGACAGATCTCACCAGTTGTAGATGTAGTAGGGTCCCTACATTTCGCCCCTTCTTCCTACGATGGCCCATCCACTTGTTTGGCTGCAAAGTAATGTGTATCGTATCGTTTCCACTTGCTTATCACGTGAATATACTGTTCCCTCCAGATGGTCCAATGAATGAATGTGGCCTCTTTTCGGATGATAATGTCCAGTTATCTCGCTTCTGTTGGAGATACATAAGTCAGCAGACAAATATTGCAGAACTAGGCTTATTGAGCAGTTCAAATAGAGGTGAAAGGATAACCGTCTATCTACGGCAGCAGAAGTCCCACCAAGTTCTGATCGTACTTCCGAGTTTCATTTTGATGGTTTCTGAACAAAGTGAGGTGACCTTGACTGATTTATCCTTTTCATCTGCTTCAGTGACATTCTAAATGTCTTTCATTGAAGGAAAAACCTGGTTTTTGTTGCAAATTATGGGAGAACTGCAATCCGTAGTAATAGCCAGTAGACAAATTAATCACGTGATTAAGCCTAGATGAATGAATCTTACACCAAAAAGGGAGGCCGGGTGTATAAGGTTATACCCTTAAGTCAGGGTATTCGTCGTCCAAAATGCACACCCTTCTAAAAAATCCCCATTGCAAATAAGCAAAGTGACGGTGTCTTGTGGTCAGATCCAGTCGGTCCCCACAACTGCAACATACAACTTGCGGCTTTTCTCATTCTGAGGATTACTCATTTCCCTGAACCAGTGACGTCAAGCAATAACGAACTCCGACTGTTTTTGAGAGTGGGCATAGCATTCGTGAATGGTACGGCTTGTGTGGGCAAGCAGTGAACCACAAACGAGTCAGTTATTTATGGACCTCGTACTTCAGCAACCTCAGTTTTGTGTGCTTCCTTCAGTTTACCATTGTACGATCCTGGTCATTCGCCAAATCGGATGCACTCCGACCACCCGACATAGCTGCAAAGAGCTCCATTCATCCAACCCTTAGCACACACATTATTAGACTCTCTCGTTCCCTCTAGAATTATTCAACCAAATAAGATGCAGCCGTGTTTTGTACGACAAAGCTGTACGTACTTTGGTGAGCACATAAGCCACAAATCACAGATGTTGGTGGTTTTTTCGCAGAGAGTTGTTTCATCTGCTGTCCGTGGTTGTTCACTTGTGAGTAGTAACTTGCGCAAGCCGGAACTCAAATCAAAACGTTGTCCGACCAATGGAAGTCCTCCAAACAAACAGTTCCTCTATACGCATTGACTAGCTCTTCAAGTAACGAGTTCCCAGAAGGAAGTTTCATACATCCAGTGAAATTATTCTTCCACTGAGCTGCTCATTGTTTCGTGGTAATGTGGGGAGATTTGATCATATTCAGTAGGGATTTCATCCCGTCAGTGAAGCCAATCTATGCTGAAAAGCCGAAAAGCACTTTGCAGCTGTTTCATCCTTGTTGGGAATCATCAGCTGTCCGCACCTCACGAAACTCAGAGTTTTGAACCCGCAACCTTTCGGCCCGTGGTTAAGCAATGTACAGTTGTCTCGTCATTATCATCATTAGAAGTGCGCATCTCACGAGCCTCCAGACAGATTGAAACTCGCAGCCTCCCGAACAGTAGTTGAAGATTAAACTGTTCATCTAAGGGTGCCAGATCAATGAGTAACTCATACACTGGTTCGTATCGTCCGGAAGATTCGTGAGAGGTGCAATGATGATGATTCTCAGTATGGATAAAGCGTTCATACAGTGCTTCTCCGAATAGACTGACTCAATTTACAGGGCGAAATTTTCATTGATAAATTCCATAATCTCTGCAAACCACAAAACCGATGAAATTCATCTCATTCGTTCTGGAAACGGTTTCAAGGAATCCCATTCGTTGTGCTTTTTCAAAACAATTCCTTACTAGTCTGCCGAACAACTGAGACTGAGTGACAACTGGTCATGACCTGTATTTGTACGTACACCACAATTTAGCAGTCCTTTGTTGACCATATGATACTGACCGGGTTTACAACTGCTTGCAAGACAGACGTGCCTCACTTTCTTTTCTTCAGGTTTATAAGTGTCCATCAGTTAACTCTTCACCATTAGCCCATCATTGTGATTTGATAATGGCTTGAAAATATGAGTGGAAAGTTTTGGGTGGGAAGTGTTGTCCTCCCACCCAACTGCTGTGATCCTCTCGGGCAACAATAGAAAAGCGTATCCTAGGTAGGGACTGAGGTTCCTTGTGCGAAATCGGTTGCTGTACCGTGACAGGGTTGTTACATTTTCTTGTTATTCTAGAGTAAAATGTTCCATGTTTGATAGCGGTGTCCAATATCTTGAGGATGTTTTGAGGTTGTTTTTAGGGTGTCTGTTCAACATAGCATACCTCATCGTATTTTGAATTGGACTACCCGGGAAATGCAATAATGTTTCCGAGGAAAGACCACCACAGCGGGAAAGTATTTATTCTCTTCTAGGCTTTCTTTGCACGTAATGTCTTCGATCCAGTATCAGTGTACCAGGTTGGTGAAAATTGCAGTAGGCGTCGCGGGATTCCCTGACACACATTCCGCCCAACTGTTGACCGTAACCATTTGTCGAAAAAAGGAATAAGTCATTCCACGAGGCTAATGCGGCTCAAAAAACAGCTGCTGTGCGTAGTAACATCGACAGTCAGGCATCCTTGCCTTGCTCTTTGCGCCCTCAGGCAGAGTCAACCTCCCGGTACCGGATTGGTCAGATTGTTAAGAACCGTTGCCTTGCGGCTAAGACTGTTCAGTCAGAGGCCAGAAGAAAGTCCCCGAACACAACCGTACATTCCCCCACCACCTTGTGAGTCGGACTTTTGAGCCAACCGAAGTCAATTCTTTGGCCTGGGCAACGAGAAAGTACCATTCGCGCGTACAACTTTCATTCATCGACCCTCCACCACACATTCCTAAACTATAAATTAAAGCTATTGTTTTATCTGTCCTGCATGCACAGCGTTTGCTTCAGCGAGTCTCCGATGGTATAAATAGGGGAAGTTGGTATATGTTGCTTGTGCGTCTTAGGTTGACTTCGTCTGCCCCAGTACATCTGCCTGCCTATGTATCCCAGTCAACAAACGCAAGCTTTTCCCTAAGAAGTCTCAGAAATAAACATGACTGAAAATTCTGGAGTGAGATAGCAAACTCAACGTATCGAATGCCCACTGAAACATAAAACCGCTCCCAACATTTCATTCGGAGCAGATAATAGGGACCGATTGTTGCCAACTAACAGGATAGTGTCAAATGCGTAGACCAAGTCCACAAGCCATTCTCCAAATGTGATTTAGATGCCAAGATTCATTCTTCTTTGAAGTACCAATGTCACAAGCTATAAGGACAATCCCTACATGTCGTGCGAAGATTCTTGGACGGTTTATTGCACACCCTTACACGACCAGAGTTGCGCGAATACTGAGTACAAAGTACATTAACACCCCGCACCACGAATCCTTGGGACCCGCGAAAATCAAACTGTCTTGCGAGTACACACTTGGAGCCATGAGTTTAAAGCATAAATCCGTACAACTATTGTGAAGGAAAATTCATTAGAGAGAGGTTATTCTACTTAATAACTTGCCCATAAAATCGAACGGGTGACAATAATTGCCCGTTAAGTGAATTTGACGTACTTGAATTTGCACCTTTCTACGTAAAAACAAAAAAATCGAGGAAAGAGCAGATGAAAAAGACCAAGCTTTCAAGGTGCGTTCGCGCTCGGTAGGTTGTGATTTCTATGGCATGCCGTTGTCAATGCCGTGAAACGACCTACCTACCATTAATCTCCGTGCAAAGTGTGGTATCGTTTGCCTGAGGGTATTCAAAAACAGCGGAAAAATTCAAAGCTCACATTTTCTAGAAAGCGAAGCCAGAATTCCGTCAACATCTTCCACGGCCGAGTGGTGCCGTGAGCTACACAAAAAACGCATTTGCCAAAGCAACCCTGAGTAGTTCTGACTAGGACAGCGTTCCAAAGCCACTGGAGTAATAAGTTGTATCCAAGATGGTTCAGTTAACCGTTAACCATCTAGGGAAACATGGAGAGCGTCGAACAGATTAGCTTTGATCGCAGCTTAATGCACTTCTGTGGGCCCACAAGGATTCTACAAAATGGACTCTATAGATCGACTGATTTCTGTCAGCAACAGTTGGTCTGCGGAAGCCTTACTCTGAAGTAGAACGTAAGACATAGGTAGGGAAGCTGACGATTAAATAAATTGTTGTTCGAAATATTAGGTCTAACTATCTGAACACCATTTCTTACTACGTATAGCGTTTTCAATATTGTCCTCGATTAACCCACAAGCATATGGTAAACTGGTCTCCGTAATGCGGATTAGCGAAAACAGCTTACATGCGTTTCCTATTATACTAGTTTCCTCTGTTTATTACGGTTTCTAATTCTGCTACGCCTCCCTATTTACACAGATTCCGTGTGAGCTATCGTCCGGCCGGATTTTAAGCCCAGAGAGATACGCCTGAAATTAAGGACTGGCCGATCACTTCAGTGTTCGCTCGGAAACACCGTATGTTGAATTCCAGCGTCACGCATAACAATGATTGGCTGTCCCCAGTTATCACTTATGTCCTCCAAGGGGACGGATTTCGAAGCACACGTTTGCTTCATCCGTGGTTCAGAATACTTCTCGACTGCCAAACGAGACTTGCCCTTCAATTTTACTTCGGAAATTTAATAATTCCCACAGGAAAATAGCATGACCATATAGTCCAGAATAACCGGCAGTCAAGTACTGAGCCTCACTATCAATAGACAATGGGGATTTGACCAATTCGTCTCCATGGTAGTATGGAAAAGCTAGCTAGCTCGACGGCGCCCACTACAACTAGACCCGGTGCGGCTGAGGAAAAACTGGTGGACGGTACAAAGTTAAAAAAAGCGGTCACTGTGAAGACTACGTTCACAATAAACCTATCATCAAGTAAGGTCTGCAATGAACTAAGGTACCTTAGTTATGCACTGAAATCTCCAGCGATGGAAACCACAACAGAAAGGCGCCTGAATAACTTGTCTGCAGGTAAGCGATGAATAAGGAGAGGAGAGAAGTTGATATATAATGCTGGAGAAGGGATGCCCCGCTGTATGCGGCGAACAAGTGGAGCCGGCAGATACTACCATTCGACGACAGATTTGGCAGGAAAGCCAACTCACCTGAGATCGCGGTTGTATGTGGCTTGACATGCTGTCAAAGCACTCAAACCCTGACAGAAGAACGATTTGAGTCACTATCAAAGGCGCTAGCCCAAAACAGCCACAAAGAGGCGCTGGTAGCTTATTTTTAACAAGATGCCGCGCCTGTTCCCACTCCAACCTGGAGTACCAGGAAAGCTTGTTTGTTAACAACCTGGTAGGTGATATCCATTCTGTAAATGCGACGTCGGTACTCTTTAGTGTAGTTCAACGCGTGACTGAACCATAAACCACCGATTTTCTTCGCAAATGATCTTATAGAAGATGAGCTGACGTCTGCAGATTTTATCCTCATCACCTGTCACACACACATCACACCAGCCAAAGTGAGCGACTGAAGAGAATGGGATGACCGTGTGGTGCCCGTATGTGTCGGAACAAGAGCAAGTCTTTGAGTAAGAATGTCATGAAAGTAAAATGCAAACAAAGAGTCAAATAAAGTCAGTAACGAGAACTATATACAGATACACAGGTGAGCGCGTTTAGGTCGTAAGAAGAGTACATTGTTGCTTGCAACAATCATTCTTCATCACAGGACAATCTAGCTGAACAAGAAATTCTAAGATAATCGACAGGACCATATGCGGGTGAGCTGAGCAATAAAAAACAGCATTAGCTACTTGTTGCGGGGGTAGGGAGAGACGAGGAGACAAGAACGGATGGAATTTGACTGATGAGATCACCGGAAAACGGAGAAAAACTGGTACAATAGAGTAGTGGGCGTAGGAAATGGTAGGAAAACAGAGACCGTCAATTCGAGATAAGGAATGAGGAAAACCTACGTTGTTTTCTGTACTAGGAACAGTAGACCAATTTCGAGACAGAGTATACACAGTCGCTTTCATCAGTAAACGTGGCGAAAAGTTCCAATTTTCAGCTATAAAAGGTGGATGAAGGAAAGCCATAAAAACTATGGAGTTGAAACCTCGTGATTAAGGCCGCGGAGGGTCATCCAGAGGTGTGCCAGCGATCGACTCCGACTGTGTTGTCGCGCTCTGTTGCTCTGGTAATTTATCCAGATCGGTACCAAAATCACGTCGGATTATTTGGTCTATAGGAGGCAGCGAGGGGACATCCGGTGCCGTTGGCTTGCAGATATCCACTGATTTGAGGTCGTCGGATGAAGTAGACTTGAGGAGAGCAGCCTGTCGTCTGCAAAAATAAGTGGTCAAGTGTGTCTTACAAAGAGCACAATAAACAACGATCAACCATCGCACCAGACAAGACTGCTGTCTCTTTTGAGAACAGCTCACGACAGCTAAGTCATTTGAAATCGTACGATCAGTAGCTGTGGGTATAAATAGTGCCCCTGAGATGGTGAGTAGAATAAACAGAAACGAGTTAAGCTATTGGACCCTCAAACAAGTCTGTGATTATAATAACGGGATGAATAAAAACCAGTACACTCACAGTTGAATTTGATAAATTTCCAGTTACCTAGAGGCTTCCTTTTCATGTTGACCTAGTTTATTCAAAGTGGGTCGGTGGGGTATTTCATCCCCGTTTGGAAGACAGAATAGACGTTCTGTTTTCACTCGATCTGACACATCAGTGGATCTGGACACTTCAAAAGCCCTCATGAATCAGAACTTGAAATAATAATTAAACAAATCAGTCTCCATTTTGGTCTTCGGGGTGGTTGGATCAACAAAATTCAAAAGATAAACGGTACATGTACGCGCTACACACGGGAGCTGACGGCACAATATGGGAAGTAAATGTGCACACCGGTTGCTTGTTCTTGAGTGGCAGAAGTCACTTGTTTGAAAGTGCACATCATTTGAACCACGTTTCCAATCATATTTAATTGAAGTTAGGACACACGAATTGGGCTATAAAACGAAAATGATGGCTTACTTGTTTATGGAAATGGAACAGGACTGCCTACGCTCAACTCAGCGATTAATTTCACGGGACACCATAAATTTGGGCCATTAAACGAGGTAATAAATTGCTGTCAAACAAAACGAAAGCGTTGGCCACCTTCCAGAGTACGGGGCATAATCCCGTGTTCCTTAAGTTCCCTACTAATGGCCAGTCGCATATAGTTTGGTCTGTGTGCAGTAAGTGGGAACGCGAAAGGGATCATCAGATGTTGCAATCAACTGTTTAAGCCTGACCCATCCAACCGCGGCGCACTGACGATGTCCCTACGACAGGCGAAGAAGCGTTTGCAAGCGCGGTGAACAGATCACCAGCTACAAGAAACTTCTTAAATGTTTTCATTACAATTTAGATGACTTGGAAGGACCATCTCCATTGAACCTGTTCCTTTTTGTGTAGTCCACGCAATGCCGTTACTGTCAGCTGTGGTTGTTAATTTAGGATCCTCGAACTCGAAAACAGTCTATCAAAACATGGGCACTCGAATAATACACGACCCTTAGCAGTTAGAGGCCCTAACCCATATGAATATCTCATAACACGTTATGGGGATACGAAAGACCCTCGGAGTCATATCAAGTTAAGTGCATAAATGCTATTATATAGAAGTAAATCACCATTCATAAGGTTGCTGAAAACTCTTGAGAACACCATAAACCAGAGATTCAGCTGGATTCCAAGTGAGTCTCCCGTCAAAACCAAATTGGTATGCATAAATGCTACCTTGTGGGAAGATAAAGTATCCCTCATTTTTATTATGGAAATACAAAATTCCGATCAACTTTCCATCAAACTCTGCACCTTCTCTTTGTCATTTCTCGGTGATTTTTGTCCTCAGCTACTAAATTGTGGGGAAAATGCAAGACTACTTTCAGAGTCATCCCAACACGATCCCCCAGACGTTCTTGACAGGGCTCAAATCCGGACTATGAGTCAACTGACCTGATAAACGATATGGTATAATGAACACGATTCCGTGAGGTTAGGTCCTGTACGGATGCGTAATTTTATCGAAAAATCAAATATTTATTTGGACTACCCACAATCACTGGGAGGAATTAAGTACTCTATCACCTGCCCTCCGAGTCACATTGGCAGTGGCTTTTCCCCTCGTGAAGTGCTCTCAAACTATAGTGAGCCGCATAGCGACCTGGGTCAATAAAAACACTTCCTTATCCCCCTAAATCACATAAATGGGACGATTACCACGCTATGGACGGTCCAGATTAAACCTTTTTCTTATCATTGAATATCACCCCCAAGCAAGCTTCCAAAAGATGTGACCTCCTGTCTGATTATATCGGATGGGTTGTGTCCAAACTAGTTTGATTTAAATTGGGCCCAGATTGAAGTACTATTTAAATTGGCCTGATGCATAAATTGCGATCACAAGCGGTTTTCGAGATCGATAGCCCCGTAGTGTAAATGGATATGACCCTTCTTCCCCCCTTCCTTCCGACTCCGCTCGCTCTTTTTAAACAATATCCCATTTTCAGATGGAAAATTCCGTCTTTGTTATTTTTGAATTGTTCGGAAGTTGTCGGCTACTCATTTCCAAATCTATGTGCATCCGTAGCATGCCTTGTTATGGACCACGAAATTCGCCACCGATCAGCTTAATCTGAGAGCATAGTCCGCTGGTGAAGATTACTCATGATTGAAATAACAAGACAGAGTCGAATTTGTAGATTGAAAATTACTATTCAAAACGAACTCATTCTTGCGTACGACTTATTTAAATTAACTTATTTCGGCCGTAATAGCATTTCGTGGATGAAATTTCTAGGGATTTGTGCACTTGACCTCAACAGATAATAAGCATTAAACATCTGGGCTGGAGTTGACCAACAGTAAGTTTGAAGTCCGTCACGAAGAGACTGGACCTTACCATGGTGTGACAGTTTGTTTGCCTCCGTGACCCATTGAGCTATACTGGGATGTGTGCGTGCAACCCTTACAAAGTCTCTCATACCAGACTGGTCAATGAATAGAGGTCTGACCAGCACAGTTTCCTGATCACCCAGATTGGGGGTTGGATCAGACGCGGCGACTAGTTCCTTAGAAATGGTGATGCGATTGTATTTCCCGCTAAACGCCGCTCCTTGTGGTCAGGCTTTTGAGCCAAAGGCTTTGTTCGAGAACCCTAATCGTCCTCCTGTCTAGGTCTGGGCGCCCTGGCAGTATTCCAGCCCATGTACAACCATGATACCTACGCACGACAGCGAAGCCTCAGTGTTGAACACCGATGTTATGCTGTCGATGATGATGAAGTTTAAAGAAACTCGGCTAATGGGGATAAAGATAGGCCAAAATAAGGTCTGGTCCTACTAACATCGCGGGCACAGTTGGTAGCCAATCTGCAGATGAACATCAAGGACAAATGACTGGATGCGACTGATCATGCACCTAAGAGGTCAGCTACTTTACTCCACGGTGATCATCCCAAATGTGGAGTTAAGATATGACCAAACTGGATCATTCGGCCTGGTATACTAGTGCACCAAAAGATGTCCAAATAGACAAGACAGAGGTAAAGTTCCCAAATCTTGAACTATCTGACTTGAAACACAGAGAATCTAAAGTATGACTGTGTGGAATCTGTGCTGCTTGGTCTCCTCCGGTAGTTCTGGCAGACTTAACCAGGGTTGTTTTCGAGGGTTTGAATATGAATAAAAATGAAACTTTGTTTGGTTATGAATCAGGTATGTAGCAGGGGCCGATTCCTGGTATTCTGGGCTACGCTACCTCAAAACGATGGAAGGCAAAGTGAAAAAAGAAAACAATAAATCAGCAGGGTACCTCATTGGATCGATTTATGTCTAGAGCCAAAAATGCAGAGGAATACCGAACGGACTGAATAGTTTCACATTATTCCTCAATCGCACTGTTTTCCGCCTTATTTCTGGTTTCCCCGTACACTATTTCATAAACTCAAATGGTTCTACAGTAGAGACCACAAGAGAGCAACGTGGGACCATATCAGACAATGGTTTGGAGCGAGCTTAGCTTCAGGCTCAAATTGATCTCATGGTGAATTTTATTGCCGATTTCCGTCGCCCTGTATTCAACCCCTGGTATACAAAATTTGACAGTCTACTGGAAGTTGGGACGCCGAAAGTCCGAATAACAGCTATCCAAGGCCTTGAAAGTGACCATAAATCATGTCAACTGATGTGAGGAGATATATTCAGATATGTTGAAAGTTTGGTCCGCAGTGAGCGAGTGGGTAGTTCGAAATGAGAGTACATATAACCTGCATCTCACCTTCCTTAGGCAACTTCTAGCTCTCGTTTTTCTGAACTGAGACTCACAATAAAATCGGGTATAAGCTCAAAAAGTGACAAAGATGTGACTCAGTAGGGTCATTTTTGACGTTGCCTTGAGGCTTGCAGCGGCAAACCACGCCATTAATTAGGACAGTGAATAGAACATCGTCCATTGGAAGGAGGAAAATAAACGGAGAAAAAAGGGTCGGGTTGTAGAAGGCTTACAATGCGCATTCTGCCCATTGTGTAAAAACTGGCCAGCCTGAAAAGTGGCAGTGCCTTAGCGCTAAGTTTTGGAACCAATGGCAAACTGTTGCACGAAGCAGAAGAGGGATGAACTGCCCCGCCTTTCATTCCCATTCTTCCCTGCAACTTTGACCTTTCATTTATATTCGCAAGATTCGTAACACGTTACCGATGAAGAAACTTCGAAATGGTATCGTCGGCGCACTTTGTCTTCCCCTATTTGACCGAAATAGCTGAGTGACCACTGTCCCCATTTTCGGTCACAGTGGCCAGCCGCCCTGCCACAGTGACAGGACCGTAAAGAAGCTAGACAAAGCAGGCGTCTACATTATGTCCTGATATCTGGTCAAGGCTGTAGTGATTAACCCCCACTGTTATCAAGCATATCTGATCGATGAACCGCTAACACTCACAGTTGCCGGACAATACTGTGCGTAGATAGATAAACAACAGTAGGCGCAAGACGAAATGCAAACAGAACTGTGTAGGAAAGCGTGACAGAAATGGGATGTTTGGTGGTTCCGTAAGGACATCCACAAAATTATCTCGAAGGCGACCAAGTTGCTATGGGAGTATTAATGACTGAAGAGGTAAAAAATCGCAGCGAATATAAAAGTAATCCCTTGAGTAAGTGAAAGACACTAACCACCAGTAAGCGAGAGAGAAACGCGATGCGTGACGTCAATGTTGCCTTATTTGACAAGCGATTAATATACAATGTATGAATAGGGATTTATGATTCTATCACATCATACTACGATTTCTCTGTATAATTAACAAGACAAGGTGACAGAAGAGAGCTGGGAGACCTCACAAGCATAAAGCGAACTGAACGATAAGTCACTCCAAAACGGACCAAACAAACAAGACCAAGCACGGACCAATAGGCAGATGACCAATCGACGCTTCGTAGGTCCACTCACCTAGCAATTTGCCATGTCAGCAGCGCGCTGATCAAACTGATGAGCTTGAGTGCTAACACCAAACCCAACCAAACAAATGGAAGGCCGTCTACGTTGTACTGTATACAAGAACCGTCTTGTGAAGAACCTGATTGCGTGAGCATCATGCCTGCGGAAGTTGGAAGCTGGACTGTCGGAGGATCCGAAGAGTGATGTAGATTATTCGCTTTGGCCACACGGTACTGGCAAACCGCATCGAAAAGTTGACCGAAATAGATTGGTGCAGGAATGTAGGCTTCACAAGATAGGGGGAAGCGGTACAAATGGAAAAATGCAGGAAACCGCCAAAAATGATTGGTACATACGAATTTTCTGCAGTAAGGAGCTCGCCTCTTGTTGGGGAGCGGACAATTCAACTATGCAGACACCCGGCTCACTCCTCATAGATTGATCCGTACGAATGAGCACAGCGCGTCAAAAGTGGTGTATGCTGCTGCATTGTTCCTCAGGATTAGCGAGGGCAATGACGGCAGTGTTAAATGAGCGGTGTCAAAGACATAAACATTTGCGTCAAATTCCGATGAATAAAATCCAACGGTTGAGTGAATCAAAGGATAAACAAATTCTGGTGTATCTAAAGATGGGAATATTTAGTTTGAATAAAGATGTCTGAATTGCGCAGGATTCAAGGGAAAATAATAACATGTAAAAAATGGTCCCATCGAACGATCTGGGTCTGGTTAGTAGGCTCTAAGGAGTGCACAAAAGGCAGGTTGACTCTAACTGCCACAGTTTCTTTCAACGGGGCTAGTGAGGACCAGATATAGTCACGAGCTGAAGGTGACAACCAAAGCAATTCACTGACACTCGGCTGTTCCAATCACGTGATGAAGAAGGAAGGTGGATAGCAGTTTATTGTCAGCGCTGGTCCTGATGCAACACCACCACCAACTGTGACCCGGTCATTGCATTCAGTAGGTGTAGGTCATGTTAGATGATTCGCAATCAGATAGTAGGTAATCCTCTATAAAACTGAATCTACTCCACCGTTTGTGGGATTAATTCGTTTCGTACAATCTCATCAACCAGAACGTGTGCAAAGCATGATGAAGTGAGATAAATTAGGGCATTGTTGCACCGTTTACACGGAACTTGAAAGTAACGTGATGAAACAATAGAATCAATAAACCCATACTAACAACAAAGAGTCTCAAGCCACTGCGGTTCACATAAACAATGCAACTAGCCCCGTAGCTTGTGGAGACAAACACTGATTTGCAAATTAAGTTGGTGCTAATGGAAGTCTAGACCGAATCCCATTTGACCCTCTCGTTTATGATATTCCCAAACAGTGTCCGCCTCATGTTTCAGTCAGAACGATATGTAATACATCGAACTATCTGCCTTCATATGACACTCTACTCACAAGGTCTCTTGAACAGTCCACACAGCTTTGCGGTGTGTGACTAGCATACTAAACCAAGGTATGGTGCCTTTCAAAAAGACTACCGCTATTTGCCGTTGGAACGGATGGCCTTAGTCAGATACCTATAAGAGGGCGAAGATATGACCAATAGAGTATTGAGCAAGGAGAGAGAAAATATGACAAACGGGAGCTACCTCCAACATTAACGACGATTCGTCATGAATGGAAAATTTGTCTACTTGGAGCTACATTCTCCAGTAGAACTGAGACTTGAATGAAAAAAGTCCTTAGTGATCACAACAGAATCAAATAAATCTGAAAATTTTCTTCGCCAAAAAGCGTCCCTCTAAATGTAAATTGTTTTCAGGGGGTTCAGACGATGGTTGCTCAGGTTAATCTAACAAACGCGAGCATCTAGTCAGCGCGGACGATGGTGTCCGCGATGGTGTCTAGGTGGCATATCGGGTAAGTCCCAGTTGTTCGTATGCCTAATTCCTCCACCATATTGAACAGACAGCACCTGAGTAGAATAAGTCACCGTGAGATGTGGACCCGTCACCAAGGAAAATAGCTCTCACTAATAGGATTTTGGAGCCTACAGATAATGGAATACAAGGTGTAACGGATCGACACAGTGATACAACGACAGAATCAGAGGCAAAAGACGGCGATATATCCAGTAAAATATGCAACAAAATATCTGTCACCATAGCTCTGTGAGTTATCCTGGAGAACCAAGTGGGTTCTAGCTTCATATTGTGAATCATCTCATGGACTGAGAGACTGAGGATGAAATGCGGACAACTGTCACGTGCATGTACACGTGAGATGAAAAGCCCAAACTACACAATACATCGGTACAAACAACCATTATAGATCGGAAAATCGAGACCTACGTACCGCTGAGATGATGCAACAACTTACCGAGTGTCCGCATGAAGAATAGCTGAAAGCCCAATGCCACCGCACTGTCTTCGGAGGCTACACAGCTAAAAAGGAGAAGTAGAGAACGGAAGTGAAGCATCGGTGTCGAACACTGATGTCATGCTGTCGATGATGATGATGAGAGAACGGATCGATTATTATTCCAAAAGAGTAAGATTGTTGTGGAGGTATAGAGAGCAAGCTTAATCCTCCCAACCAAGCATAAAATAAATGGTCCCCAGTGCTTTGAATAACGTCGCCGATCACAAGGCACTTTGGTTGTGGAGAATAAGATCCTTTCGAGTTTTGCGAAGTAGCCCACTTCCTACCATCACGGTATTATTTTGTTCGGGCTTTAGGAGACATAAATTATGCTGCTCAGCCTGAGCACTGTTCAACTGATTTGTCCTTATCAATATCACAAATACAGCATATCCAGTCGGCTCTGAGAGATGTTCAAAACCCGTAGTCTATGACAGTTGGTTTGAACACGCTACCTCTGAGTATTGTAGTCAAGTTACGCATCTACATCTCTCCCACAAAAAACGTACGTAAATATCATATGAGTTGGAATTAACTGACTTCTCAAGTGATGGGTTCTCAGAGGTAGGAGCACATGGCTTAGTGGGGCATTGTTCTCTGCAGCAATTCTCAACATTGGTGTTCCAGTGCACCTATACTTCGTGAACAATGAGTGTATCTTCGTTTTACAAAATAACACAAGATCATTTATGGCGAAATAAGATTTCACGAGTCGAAAAGCTACTCACTAAATACGTTGTCAACCAGTGGTGAGCACATTTGTGAAGGGACTCAAATCATTATGCATTCCTGAGTTTTCGAGGCCTGGTACAAGCCTGTCATGCCGGCCACTGAGTTAGCTGAAACTACGGTCCCTGGAATGTACCAAAGTGAACCTTACAAACAAATCGCCCAACTGTATGAACAAATCCATGATTAACTGTGTCATTTGGTCCAATCGATCGTGTTCTCATATCACAGCCCAAATATACTATTTTTTCATTTGACAGAATGACACCGATTCCACGGGTAAACATAAAATTTAGCTAACTACGGGGTTGGGCAGATTGGTTCTATCGACTGACACAGTTTTCTGTCAAAGACAAGTCCAGTACGTAGAAACCTTGGCTAAATACGTCCTCAAAATAAGCCGACGTGCGCATATACATAATCTCCAAAAAATGTGGTGCACGGGTTTCCAGATCACCAACTGTTTTCCATTATCACTGGTCACTGAAAACGGCGTAACTGTCTACCATGAGAACTTTGAATGCACAGAACTTTGTCCGCCCCCTCTACAGGCCAGTTTTCTCTCACACCACACACTGGAATCACATAGCGAGAGCCCGTCAAATAGCTTAACCGCATGCAGATGCAGTTGACCGCGGAATGTGATTGAGTGGGGCTATCGGAGTGGTCATACGGCACGCGTAGGCATGTCTGTCACCGTACCGTACAAGCTTTCCATAGGAAAATAGATTAGTAGGGTCGGTAAATGAGAAATCAGAATTTGGCCCATTCGTCAGGTGATCAATTATTGCAACAATTAGGCGGAAAAATTCAACTCAATTTCCGAAGTGTAGCATTCAGATAACTGGGAAGCGGATGTCCAACATTAATCTCCCAATCGCTCGTCCTTGCAATCATTAACCACGATGGCTTTGTGTAACTTTTTAAGTTGAAACCAAGCGGTAGAAGATGGCTTAGCTTAAACACAATCAACTCCATCTCAAATCATTGCATGTCAGCATGTATACTAAATATAGACTAGTATGTACCTGAGAGTGATGATGTTGCTGGGATTTTGCAACAAACCCGTGCACAGAATGTGGAGGAATAGGATCGCAAGAAAAACGATGTACTGGGAACAACCGGTTGGGCAGCGTCCAGGTGTCACGTGACCAAAATTAGAGGCGTCGATACTTCGGTTTGACGGGGGAGCTCCCGATGGGTTGACTCGATTACCTGTAACACATCTGCAGTGTGATAAATCCTGAAAGCAGAAAAACGGAAGTCCCAAAAGTTCATAATCGCCTATTAGCCAACACTGAAATCTCATGATGTTCAAATGGGTTCATTGGATACCAAGCTTTCGAGACAATAGTCAGTTTATAAGGTGACTGGGTACAACGGAACCCAGGTGATCAACATTTTCAAATATGAGATAAAGAACAGCGATAAAAATATGGCGGACGGAGTTAGAGGCTTTTCCAGCTGCATGGCATATAGGGACTAACCTCTTTCGGATTGCCGGGCAAATCGGAGGACGCATCGCTTCCACGACACCCAGCGAAACAGGGATTAAAGTATGTGAGAGACCTAGGGCCCGTGTTACTTTTGTCCGATTCGGGGGTCCTAACCGCCTGCTTCCAGCAAACTGGATCAAAGTGTAATGAAGAGCATTGTTCCCGATTAGAAATTTGCTCATGATCGGCTTCACCATCCACGTGTGGTAGAACAAAGCGGTTGCATGGGGCAGTCAGATTGGGTGGCTTTAGTTGAGCAATACCGTACAGTCGAGGCCAACTGAAAACCCGGAATGATAACAAATATGAATCATTGTTGGGCGGGGGGATTAAAAGGGCGCAATACGTCAGAATGGAAAGTGCGTACAAGAAGACTATGCGTCAGTCGAGCGAAGAAACTTTAGAAAATGAACCACATTCACGGCAGTCCATAAGGTCTCAACATATGAAACGAACTGTAGTAGCTCACATGTGACACACTGAGCAACCGAATAAATATCAGCATCATTGTGACGTACTATGGTCGTGTTGCTCAGAGATGTTCTGTCTGTGACTTAGTACTGGTCGATAAAAGAGTACAATTTTCGAAGCTTTTCGACATCACATGCATAAATCATATCTACAAATAGCGAATCCATGTTTGATCAGCTGATTGCATGACAAAAGGCTGTGATAGGCATATTCGTCAAACCGTTGCTGATGTGGACTTTGTATGCTATTACTGTGGTTGCGTAAAGGCACGACTAAAGTGCTGTTCGAAAGTCTCTTCGAACGACTAGAGTTCGGTAACGATTACAACAATGAGGATGGAGCATTCAAGGTCAAAATCAACGATGACATCACAGTGTAGGGAACTCAGAGCGGAAACCTACGGCTGTCCATCGTAGGTGGCAGTCAAACCGGCGATTCGATTACCCGAGCAGCCGAGCAGCATGAGACTCAGAGTGGTCACCACAGTCAAAGCAATCACGAGACAAACACTGCTGAGAGCTCGATCGATACGAGGCCTGTAATGTCGCATGAAAATCGCGCCTGTTATGATCCCAATCAGAGCACCGGGAACCACAACCGCACCTGGAAAATACGAGGAGAACAAACAATCAATCAACCAGAAGTGACATATTAATCAATTCGGTTTAAAACAACAAGACAGAAAACGGTCTGAAATTACGTAACAACTATTTATCCCTAGGTTGATTATCCAGCGGAAGAATCCACTATTGTCGCCCTGAAGGTGTGTCATCGGTTCCCTAGAAGGCTTGTAAATGGAACACAGCGATTGCAACAAGGTTTCTGAGATATCATTTTGATTTAATTTATTGCAAAAGCCACAAGACCACTCAGATGTGGGTGTGTACCGAAAACTTCATTTCAAAAATTGTTCAGTGCGCGTAGGAAACAGAAAATAACATGTGTCCAGCTCACCACTGTTGGGAGCGTTCGCCATCCTACTGCGAAAAAGACGGATAAAAACGGATAAATGGCGAATACGTTTCACTCGGCAGTTAGGTTGATCTGCTCCTTACCGTAAATATGACGGTTAGCATTATATTTAATTAATTGATTTTTATCACGCCCCATCACGCATGAGATTAATTAGTTCTCGTCGTTGCTTTCGTGTTTTTGGACATACTAAATTGGGAAGTTAGGAGTGACCGATTGCCGGGAGATCCATCTGATTGTGTAGTGCTGACCTGTCATAACAGATGGTTGCGAAGGTAGACTTTCGCAACAGTGTTCACCGAGCACGATAACTGTTTCAAAAACAAGCTCAGTTGGAAAACTAACAATGAATGGACGCGATAGATCACTGTCCTGCAAGCTACATGACAGGCGGTGTCAACCTCAAAGTACCTTAATCAGCGTCCAGCGGTGTTGCTATGCAGTGAGATTTGGTCAGACAGAGCTAGGAGAGAATGGTTATACATGAGGTCACGCAAACCACTGAAGCCGAGTAATAACAGGTATATTACGGATTGTATACATTCTCATGTTTTTTTTTCTGTACAAGCCAGGCTGACGGTATACTACGCTGCCTTCCAATTTATCGCAAATCGCGGCCGTCTTGTTCGGATCAACGTATTAGGGAAAGGTATTTGTTGGGAAAATATACATTACCGTAAGCTGCGTTGGATCTTGTGTGACCTATGCATCCAGAGTTATCATCTTCATCTGTGGCGAGTTCAAGAGGGTGCAAGAAGAGGCAGGAGTGAATGTTTTGGATACTGAGTACTGAATACGGAGTACTGTCCCGTGGCTTCCCCCTGATGCCATGCCTGCCAATTGATGACGACGTTTTGCAGATTTTCAATGAGATCGCTGACTGCGTGTTAGAAGTGCAGAAAATCTGAACTACTTGTGTTTGGTTGAATAAATATATAAGATAATTGCCCAGTTGCAACATGCTTTCGGTGCTTAGCTGCCATACCGCCCGAAGGAAGCACGAGGATGGATATACTGCCAGGTTGCTCAAGCCTAGGCAGGAGCAGTCGAGATGCTAGGGTTGGGCTTGAACCAAGAACATTCCGGTCGGTAAGTTCGCGCCTTAACCCCTGAGCTATCTCGAGCTAGTACCAGGCTCACTTCCTACCCGGTTTGGAATACGTCTCGCAGAAAGGATATTTATAAATAGAATTGGTAGTATAACAAGTGGATCACTGGTGTCTCTGACTCTAGAACGAAAAATGCGATACTTCGCATTTTTGCTTGTAAGCCCGGTCGTAAATAGTTCGAAGTTCTATCAGTTAGTTACGTGAAAAAAACCTAATGTTTGGGGCGGTAAACAAGCAAATCCTTTAAACCTCGGAGCCTGTAAGCTACGGGGAGTCAGGTTGGGAATCGTCATATGAGCATGATAAACAACAGGGTCTCTATCTCATGCTAATCGGAACAGAAACAGACAAACGCATACCTGTATGAATGCTGGCCAGATAGGGTGGTATTTGAAACATACCCTCGATGTATTTGGCGGCGAACGTTAGGAAAGCAGCCACAATCGAGTGTTCCACAACAGTGGTGAAAGTGACACCAAACCAGACCGGGTTGACTAGAACTCGGCGGAGAACGAGCACAAACTCTGTCGGGGAAGAGAAGCAAGTAAAGAGATGTTGATTGGTGGCTAAGGGCGTTTGTGATGGCATTTTATGGGCACATACTGAGCTCCTATTTCAATGTGGATTTATACTTTGAACCCGAGAAACACTGATGACACTGTTCGACACAGGGGGGAGTTACGTCTCGGAAGCCGAAAGTTTGACGAAATTATCCGCTTTTCGGTAAACGTGCACTATTCTCAGTCATCTGATAACATTGTTCTTGTATTCCAATATCTAACGGGAACTGAGTTATTTATGCTACGAACCGATTCGAAATGCAACTTTTTGTTTCCATATGTGGTTGCCACAGTTAGTGTTTCAAGGTCCCTTCAATTCTTCAGCCTTCTCCCTCCCTCGAGCTCCATTGTAGATTTTGTAAACATTGGTCATTTTCAACGGGGGTTCATTGTATGTATTCACACGTTCAGCTAATCTGTTGCACTTTGACTACTTTCCTGGGTATTCGGAAGTGAATGCCGAATCCAGCTTTTGAAGACGTGTTTCTTCACCCTCATCATTTGTTTTTCGAAATTCATGATCCTCTTCCTCAAAAAATCGTAGAAACCAATCCACAAGGCAGAAACGGCACATCTTCAACGCACTTCAGCACGTACGGAAAAACTGGAGTGCTGCTCTTCCTTATCCTCTGCAGAGTTGATAGTATATCAAACCATTTTAGCACTGGTTATGGCTGCAAACACATCTTTGGTGTCAATCCGCAAGGATAAATTTATCTCTGAACTCAGGCTCTCGGTGATGAGAACAATGAACAGCCCAAACACCGGGAATATCACATTTCAAATGGGTAACCGGATAATGATAGCAAATGACCTCGGGGTGAGTCCATCTGTTCGGACTTGTTTCGTACAAACAACGATTGATGACACTGAACTTGGATTTCCTCTTCGTAGCAGTGATCGGTTTTTGGAAAGTGTCAGTCTTTTTGGACTGACCGTAAACAACAAAGTAGTCATCCGGAAGAGTCAATTTGTCCAACTGTAGAAGAAACTTGCTATCGTCCAATGTGTTTACTAGCTGTAACTCTACATCATTAGCCATTTTATCGATCAGCCTGTGAATGGTGGTGTTACTTAGGGTCAACATTCGAAATTTTCGCTGGATCATAATGCATCACCACGGAGCTGGCCTTTTATAGGCCCGGTAGGATGAGTACTTTGCCATTATTGGCTGTTGATCAGGTGGCCTTTGAACTGTCCATTGAGCTTGGAAATCGGCTTTCGGATGCTTCGTCAGCATTCGAGGAAACGTTGTCAGTGCGTAGTTGGGTGGGTAAATCCTCCATTTCACCTTGCGTTTATATAGCCTCTAAAGAGTACTCAATAGTTGCAATGCAACTGATTGTTTATGGATGGGCTGATACGTAACTTGGTGGGTCCGTCCGGAATTTGTGTTGCGTTGTGGTCTGAGTACCTCGCATGAGGGTGGTCCACTAAGAACCTCCAACCACGTGCAACATAATCAAACTACAACACGAATTCGAAATGGCAAATCAAATTACGTACCAGCCAATCCACAGGCGACCAATCACATCGCAGACACTTAATACAGCTTAGAGGTTATCCACTCAAGCACGCACTGAGCTAGCAATATTGGCCTCCAGAATGCAATTTACTTTACTGCCATTCGCAGCTTTTGAAATCCATTTGAAAGTGATCGCATATCATTCAAGGTGGAACGGTACGAACGAAGATTGAGTAGTACGCCAACGAAGACGAACAACGAAAACAACATCAAATTCAGTGTACCGCTGCCGGGTAGGGAGAAGGAAATATTTACTGCCTGTTTTTATCTTACCACAAAAGCAACTTCGACTGCAAGATCCTGGAGGTAACAATGGTTCGAGAAAATACTCACCTACTGCCGACTCGCCATCAGCCTTACTAGCATCATGACATCGGGGAGACCCGAAACCGGGCACAAGGTAACCGTATCTAGTGAATTTCACTCAGCCCAACAATCAAACACGGAGCGGGAGGAATTGATTTCTTAGGGAACTGAATGGCTGGATTAGGGAACCGATCTAAATCTCGGTCAGCATTAATCTGCATGCATCAATCTACGAGGCCAGAGCGTGATTCGACCCAGCCAGCTGTGATGATTGGAAGTGAGAATTCAACATGAGAGGGGAGGTAAATTCAGGTCTGAAGAGCCGCAAACGAACAAAACCGTCAAAATGTCAATCCAATAAGCCAATTATATCCATAATTCCAAACATAAATGAGTCCATGCCTGGGGATTAGGAAATCCAAAAGGTAAGTCCGTGTGAATGGTCACATGACCGGGTGCGAGAGAAGAAAAACCTGGCATGTCTTACAATGAGGTTAATCCATCTGAGAACTCACGTACTGTAAAAGAGCGATAAGGTTCGTGGAGAGAAGTAAACAGCGTGGGCCATGCTTAATTTCTAATTTTCGTATACATGGAATGATTAGAGTTCATTTGTCCCACTGCATGTAACTATTGACCAACTATATATATATCCGTGAATCAGGAAGGCAACTGGCGTATTATTGGAATGCCTGACATGAAACATGACACTGATCATGACGGAAGCACGCATTTAGAGTTTTTGTCCCTCACAGTTTGGCTGCCCGTAGTTGGAAACAGTTGCAGCGGATAATGCAGATCTCAGAAAACCTGTCTCAGGTTAAGAAACAAGTGGAAAATGCCAAGTGTGTGTGAACTGTCGCTTGATCGAATGCTACCTTTTAGTGCTAACTCATCTTTGCCGCATGTAGTTCAAGTTCACTCTGGTTATTGGAACTGTCAAGTTAATTTGTTGAAGTACAAATCTGGATATCACATGGACGCTGAAATGGGCAACCACCGACTGTTGTGCTTTAGATCCGATCACTCTAAGCATTTTCGTTGAGAGGAAGGAATGCCACTGAACCCGTACAGCTGTAACAACCGATGGGCTTGAGTCGAAACTGAGTAGAAGGCACTAAACTGTCACGTAAGGCCAGAAAAGTCAATGAGGAAGCTTGACTAGGACCTGGACAGTGAAACTTAACGTGTTTTCCTCTCCATTTTTCGAACGCAATGGTGGGTCGACGTTACCGACTTACGAGGGAAATACAAGCAAATATGACTGCATATGACGAGCAGCTGTTGGCGAGGGAAGCAGAATATCCTCAGATAAAAATCGAAGTACTGAATTGCACGGAATCAACAGGATTGATAAGAGCATATGACATTAAAGGGGGGGCATGTATCGCGATCAACCGCATTATCATTTTTTCGCAAGATGATTAATTAATCATTATTTTTTCCATTGAAAGCAAATGCTTTTCTAACTGGGCAAGCAAGCCACGCTCCTCTAGGAGGCATATTTCTGGGGAGCACCTTATCTCTCGTCATTCAAATAACTTTCAGACCAGGAAACGTCGCTCTCTTCAGAGCATTCCAATTTCGGAAGCATTGCTTTTAGGACAGAACTGCTCTGAAACTCTAAACAGAAATAAAGGCCTAGGGATTTTTCGGAAGCAATTTAGATCAAGTGAATTTCGCCACAATGCATCTGCTGTTTATTCTGGCTACGGCTATTCAAATGTCATGCTCCAAATAGCTCAAACGAATTGCATTTTGCTGACATCGACAGCACAACTGATCAGCGATCGAGATTGAGAACAGTATATTCGTAACTTTCTAACATGAATGGTTGAAGCCGTTGGCATCGCACATGTGAAATTAACGGACTGCTGTCTGGCCAACCAGAGGATGATCGATGTGGACCCAAAAACACGCTAACCAGTGGTTATGGTTGTAAACACCCAAAGACTTCTGGTGACATGGAGCTTCATGTGGGCGGTCACGCACGGAAAACATAAAGCCGCGAAGTAACCAGCGAAGCTGAGTGAAAACAGTCATAACTGGCTGATGGGCCGGCGTACCAATAAACGGCTATTGAATGGGAGACGAAAGGAGCCGAGTCGACAACGGACCAACCAATTCCTATTTCTTCGTAGATGCCTGACTGGCGGTGCACAACAACTCAGATCGTCTGCCTTCTGACCAACCTTCAGGTCATTGTACTCACATAAGAAGAATGCAGCTCAGAGTTCCTTATGGACAGGTGGTCTTTACAGCATTTTGCACCGCTTCAGCGTCGAATATCTTATGCGTGCGAAACCGTGACTGACTACAAGATCAATGAACAACTGAGAGCTAAGTGTCGAAAAGTTGGATGTCCTGTTGTGAATGAAGGCGAAGAAAACGTACGATCGTGAAAGAGGTGTACACATTCACTCCGGTTGATCAATCCGCTACGAATAGGCAGCTTAATACAGTAAATATAAGGTAGCAGAAAAAGGGGGATTGAAAACAACTCACTTCTAGTCTTGCTTTTGGTTTGGTGATGCAGCTTTACAAATGCCAGAGGACAGTTTGGAGAAGCAGGTGGTTTCGGTGAATATTCCTCGGATGAATGGATGCGTGGTCGCTGTTCGACACGTGGCATTGTTGATACCTTGGACACCGGTAAAGCCAAATCTGAGTTAGCGCGATGCTCGGTTTCGTCTATGCTGGTGTGGTGCGTTCGCAATACGCAGGAATTGTACAACTTCCGGCAATGATTAATTTTGAACTCAGAAGCCATGCGGTGATAGAGAGTATCTTGTGACAAAGGTTCGACAGCGGACAACTTTGATGCTTTTACAGTCTGTAAGATAAAGTCGAAGTAACTTAGGATGCAACTGAAGCTCTGATGATATCCGGTTGCTCAAGCCAAAAAAGGAGCAGCATAAGGGTCCGGGTTATATGTGAACTAGAAGTTTCTCAGCAGATAACTCGCCCGTCCACCTCTGGAACACCTTAACAAGAAAGGCGACGGCAATATAAAACAGTTTTGAAATCTTCGATACCTATCCGTGTGCAATACGGAGGAACCACAAGAGTTCGAAAAGCAGATCATGAATCAGTACACCTCCTTCCTTTGGCGCATCATCCAGGCAATGGAAGAAGAGCACAGGTGTATTTGAGGTGCTCAGAACCTCGTACCCCGACCAACTGCGACGAAAATTCTACATAGAGACCGGTCTTCCTAAACAGTGACCACTTTCAGTCAGTCCCATCACATTCCTGTTCCTGACTACACTAGAATAAATTGCTTTTCATGCTATACCCTTGTTTCCCATAAAGAATGTTGCATTCGGATACATCGTAACTCATTGCTATCATGTCCACTTCAGTGTTTACACATTTATACAGGTTTTATTCCGTTCCTTTGTTCGACGGGATGTTCTAATGAGCGCGGTAAAACAGGCCCGTGGTACGAATGTTACTAGTGACGTTCCCATCACCACGGAGTGATAGCCCCATCGAGGAGACATTTTGGCATCTTCCAAAGGTGATTCCTCGATGGAATAGTACTGTATGGAATGAAACTAGATAAATGTCGAGTGTTCATTAACCGGTACCCCTCGGGTAAAAACAGGCGCCAAGGGCCTGTATGCAGCACCATGAAAAGCTCCACACAAATCCCCAAATATGCGAGGGTCCGTAGTGCTTCGGCCACTGCTGACCACCAATTCCGATCCGGATGCTAGCCCCCTCTCCCATTCGTTACTTCATTCTATGTTCCACCTGTATTACACCTTCGCGGAGTTGCAGTTGTGCCACCGTGCAACGAATGGTGCTATGCAAGGCCTCAAACCAAATCAAAATAATTCATTTCATGAGGAGATTTCAATGGAGAGTTCGTCTTGTAAGTTAAGAGAGTCTATGCCGAAAGGCTGATATTTGATGTAAAGCTGTTTCATCCTTGTTGGGAATCACCAGCAGTTCGAATGTGATGAACCCCAACGAAGATTCGAACTCGTAACCTCACAGCTAGTAGTTGGTTCCCAATCAGCATGAAACAGCTGCGCAATGTTTTTCAGGAAGAACACCCCGTTGAACAAGTCAAGTTCAGTCAACAACGGCCTGATGTTTTGGCAGGGAAGTGCGTCGATGGTACTCATCACGCCAACCGACCAACATCACAGACTGCTAGTCAGCCTCGGTCAGTAACATGGGTCGTTTAGATGGTCGTTTTTCTGCAGCCGTTTTAAAGACAAGTAGGAATCTTCGATACCGACAATGTTTCTCAGTGTGTTCGAAACCATCACCTTCACAGTTTGGAGTACTGTATCACGTAACAACATCGGGGCACAGATGGTCGAACGAGATCAAGAGTCGGCAGAGGTCGTCATCCTGTCACCTTGAAATCCCCAAACAACGCTCCGAGTAGGTTCACCAATCTGTTGCAAGTTCAAACCGATGCCGGATCCATATCGGTTGATAACGTACAAAAGAATACTGATGCCAGTTGAGCACATCACTCTGGTCATCGTTCCAGAGGACAATATTAGCGCAGGGAACCAATAGTTCACCACCGTATTTAGGCACATCACTTAGTTGAGAGTCGCATACTTTTCTTGACTTTGCTCAAAAGATTAGCCAGAATAAACATTCACTTAGCGAACAAAATAGTTAACAAGTGCTCAAGTCATCCTAATGATTATACTTTGCAAATGAGGTCACATATAGGAAACGTTCAACACGATATCAAAAGTGTAAGGCCAGTTGGGTAATTCAGTCGTAAGTTGCTAGTTAATCAGTGGAGAGGTGTGTTCAATGTAATTCATTTCCAATACGGAAACCAGGAGATAATACTCTACCCTGTCTTCTACGCTGCATTCAGTGGATTGAATGAAAAATGTTTAAAAATGAACAAAAACGATCGTTTGCTGAGAGACTCAGAACAAAAAGACTGCACCGCAAGCGCTAGATTATATGCGGAGATGAATAGAGTAGTATTGAAGCGCGAGCACATTTACCGGTGAAACAGGAACAGCTACCCCGGCTGCTTTATTGTTCTCCACGGTCGATGAGGCTGGTTCGACCTGGATGCACTTTCGAATGGACAGACGTTTGGGGAAGGCAGTCACAGGAAGGGCGGCCACAAAAGTCATACTGGCACAGACCAACATCCCCATCCACCAAGCTCCCAGCCACAAGGGATCGTTCCGACTCAGGCCAGTGGGAGGCCGGACGAAGGGAAAGTCAATGTAAATGCTGAGGAACCCGGCACCGGCAAGAAATCCACAGGCAGGGCCCAAACCACCAGCACTATATAAGACAGCTGGTCGGAATCAAAGAACAGAATAGGCGGAAGGGAATAACAGTGACGGTTGGAATATATTGCACAGTAAAACTTTCATTCATAGACAGAATTCATCGAAGATACCGGAAACGGAGAGAAACTAACTCAGACGCACCAATTTCAGAGCACATCTACACAGAATATTTTTTAAACAGGCAACTGGTCACAATTTATGCATTTATTCACAATCAGCCTCGCACACATTGAGTCTAGCAGTTCCTGAAACCCATCGACATTGATTGAAAGAAAGCCCATCATCCTTAGGAGTGGAAATATAAAACAGAATAATAAAAATACACCAGTCTGGTCACAGTTCCGGTGCTTACAAACGAGCGGAGGGGAGTTTAACAAAGACAATGGGCTGGGGAATCCACACAATGTTTAGGGTTTGTCTTTCTGCTCAGAATTTACCATTTTATCCAAACTAACCTCACTGTCTCGCAAACAAAGTATCTAGGGAACGTCTTCCGGGAATAGCGAGTATTGTACAAAATACAGCTAGAATAAAAACAAATCTGCAAATCGAATAAAAGAGAGTTTCAAATGAATTGCATCTGAGTCTCCCACAAACATGAACTTAATTTGCAAATGACTGTCGGTCGCAAAAGACGTTCAATTTGGTGTTCAAGTGGAAAGTCCGACTACTGGAAATTCGGGGACAAGACCGATGAGGACTTTTTTTAACACTGTAAGCTTACATGAGTATTTCAACACAGTCACTGCTGATAAGCCAACATGGCGCTAGCAATTAGCGGATAGACTAGGTAAGATAATTTATTGTTTTCCTCAAGTTGTAGCCATTGGGAAAATTGGTGGCTGTTCAAGAGTGGTGAGGATTACTCTAGTGCCTAGGGAGGCTTCGTCGAATTATCGAGCAATGGCTTGCATAACTGTACTTTGGAAACTGTCTAAGAGTGTCTTTAAATGAAAGAATGGCCAAAATGTCACTTAGAGACTCCTGTCAGTTTGCCTGTCGAAGATCGCGTTCGATGTTGGATGCTGTCGCCTACTTAGTACATACGATCGTTTCTTCATTTGATTGCACTAACAAGGTGATTTGCATGGTTTGCTTCGGATAACGTCAACAGTGTTGTATTTTTTTAAAGGCACTGGTGAAAAAGGTCTGGTCTGGCTCCTTAAACCGGACCCAATTAACCCGTCGGAGAGGCCAAACTTCAGCAAACTCTCTCTCCACCCCACCCCCCACCCCGACACTTACGGGTGTTTTCCAAAGCACTGTTTTTCTATTTTTCCCCTTGTATACCAGATTTTTTCATTCAGTGTGAATATGCGGACGATACATTGCTCGGCTGTACGTGCGATACGAGTGAACATTAGGCGAATCGACGGGGCCGGACCTAACGTACTGACGAGGTGGTTTCAAAGGCGTTCACTATCACTAAAAGTAATGACATGTCAAAATGCAGGCTTCTGTATGGTCCCAAGGACGTTAGAAGACAACCTGCTTGGGATTTGCAATTTCAAGTAATCCCAGGCGATGTCCCGAAGACTCTCAAACTCAAAGTGCTGCACTTACCTCAACCGCATCTTGAGGTTTGTAACTTCGTGTATCCTCCCAATTTGGACTTATTGTTTCCCCGCTGTATTCTCCAGAATACTTGGAGAAAGCTTTTGTCTTATTGTCCGAGCGCTGAAGTATATCTCCAGAGGCAGTGGCATACTCGTCAAATTTGTGGTCAACAAACACAATAACGCTGGTCGTAACTTTTCGCTGAAGATCACATCAGGTGCTCGCCAACTCATCATTCGCTCCGTTGTCCCCTACTCAGCCCGATTCCTCATCAAAAGTGCCTTTTTAATAGGCAGTCTTAGTCTACCGCTTCTAGCTTGATAAATAACATTAAATGTGTGTTTCCATTTCTTTCCCCATGCTTCCCTATGATTTTCTAACTCCGATATAATTTGTTGCACTGAAAATTCATCTACCGGTTCACGGAGCTCTTCCTGGTTAGAGATCATCGAAAGAAAACTCGACCCCTTCGCATAGTGTGCATGCACACAGACGTGTTAGAGGTGGTCATCAGAAACAAATGTCGGAAAAGTGCTGACCAGCCAGCACAGAAGACTTTCTACAGTAGTATCATATAGCATCGTTTGGACGTGAGCACATTATAGTAGGTGTTTCACTTCAAGTAGGGCCCGTTTGTGAGGTGAAACATGAAGTATGGGCAACATATTTCTGAAATGAGAAGTCTGAGTACACGTGGCACGGACCGAAAGCTAGCGAGGGGGCGTCCGAACCGTCGACCCGGTGCCACTTACCTGACGGACGCTTGCATGTCAAGCCAGCATGTCGTCTGGTGGTAGACTTGCTGTGACCAGAAACTCGTCAATTCAGGATGTTATTTCTATCAAACATTAGCGCACGTGCGCGCTTACGTGGCTTGTTCGCTCAGTATGCTATATCAATAGCATATGCGGATGACCTTGGAAACACCTGATGCTGACGAGAGCGAAAAGCGGAACCAGCCGGGAAATTGGTAAACTAGGTTAGCGGTCAGTAAAGCGCGTGAACTGATCACACACCAAGGTGGGGTTGAACTGGTTCACACAAAACTGTGGTTTGTAGGAAAGCGTGGCATGCCTGATGAGTTCAAATTGGTCGGTGGTTAGTCGAGAAAAATCGCGGCACCTGTGGATGACTTCTGTTGCATAGACAAACGCGCTGCAGGAACTGATGGTAATAGTGATGTTAATGGAACAGCACCAGTCTCGTTAAATTTCCACAGTCAAACCTTCAGAAAAAAGTAACATTCACATGAACGTGTTCCGAAAAGGGGGTCCCATAGTTCATTTGAACCGATACTCAAGGCATCGAGGTATGATACTACTTGAGGTTGGTGACAGTTTCTCTACAATCCAGCACCGCTTTCGCTTTTTGGGGGCTGGTCACATCCACGAATGTCGAACCAACTATGTCATTATTCAACTCCTTTACAGCACATTCGGTTAGAGAATATCCTAAAACACTGTAGATCTATTGAAGTTTCAGGTCACTATCTCAGTTTTCAAATGAGGATTTAATTCCACATGTCTAATTTGATGTTTAGGCACGAAATACGATTAGTAAGAAGTCAGAGTCCATGTTGATGAGCTGATTAGCCTCAAAACGTAGTGAGATGTCTGGAGGGTTACATCTACTTATGAGTAGTACCGCCTGATGAAAAGACATCACTTCCAAGCGACCGCAATAAAACAGAGGGATATAGAAATAACTCAACCGCCAAAATAGTACTTCTCAAGAGAGGCTATTCCCAAAAGAGAGAAGAATGGCCCAGTTCCAAGAGGGAGCGAATTCCAAAAAGAGGGCGAAGTGGTCGTCCATTTCGAAAAGTAATTTCGTTTATATGCTATAAAATAATGAAAACTACCACCCTGGCTATTCAGACACAAACTGGGAACAACAGCCGTCCTGGTGAAAACCGATGAATTAGGCGCCCACCAATACAACTGAAATAATGGGAGCTACAAGATCTACCTCACGGAATCGATCCGAAAAAGACATTGTAGCACGCCTCTACATTTCGAGAATTATAAACCGGATTATTTTGTTGAACTAAACGCCATATGCAGGGCTTATGGTAGGGAAACTGAACCAAATACAACCCTATTAAACATACATTTTGGCTCAAGCCACCTTAATCCAGCGAGAGAGATTGTCTCACTATCCTGTAGACAGTGGGGCAGAATTCAAGCACTGTTCAAAGATTATGGCGGGATTTTCCGCCAAGACCCACATATTATGGGCTTTGAAGCATGAATGTATTTGGGCGAGTTTGAGGATATCCTCTAACCAACCTATGCGCAAGATGATGAGGAGAACCGTGTGAAGGAACCAAAGGATTCCAGAATAGTCAGAAGCGTAGAACAGTGTGCTATGGGAACGTACGCTGAAGACGTTCTGTATCCTTTATTTGTTTGTTCCTCGAATACATTGTCTCGTCCAACTGGTCGACTCGAATCAAGGTTCAGTGTACAAAACAAGGCGACTGATGTCACTGCCTTTTGTATCACGCGTTGTTCGCATTGACCATAGTTATATCCCAGGTAAATTAGCAGAAAAATTCCTAAGTGGTTTCTTCCTCATACAGTTTGATGGCTAACTCTCCCTCCCAGAGGAGGAGCACTCACAACACAAGAAGTGCTTTGGCTAGTCCGAGAGTGTGCACTACTCGGAAGAGATAGGGTTGGTCCACCTAGACGGAGAAAATCATTTTCTTCGACTTCCAAATGCGTGATAAAAGAACAAATGTTGCTCGAACCTATGTGGGAGCCAAAGGCTTTAGAGATGGCGTACGAAGAGACTATCTTGTAATACTGATGAAAACCCGTCACCCTTTTGATGAAAGCCTCATAGTGGTATTTGGAGAAGCCCGCATGTCTAAAGTTAAGCTAGTGGAGACGATCTGAAGAGATGGCCGAATCCCTGTCATTGCTCTCATCGCTTATAATCACATGGCATTTAATCTACCAAACAACGCTCCAAGGAAGAAGAATGACAGAAACACTAAGAACATGGCTTAGGCCATAATGCAGAGCAGTTTGTTGGTTTGTTCATTGGGATGGGCAACTGGTTGCAAACGTTTCATCACCAATCGAGGTGACACCATCAGAGCGGTGTTAGGGAGCGGAGCGGAGCATAGCGATGGGTCAGTGGTTGTGCGTTGAGTGGTGGTGCGTGTGTGTTAATATACGTGCTGCTAGCGCGGGCTGACCTTCGATCACGATTGGCTGTTCGGTCGGGCAGGTCTGTTTGTTGGTGTGTTATCCCGTGTCCTGATTGGTCGGTACTCACGTGAACTTTGAGCCTGGTCTCAATATCGCAGCGAAGCATTACGTCGGCGCGAGACAGCATCAGCAGATCAGTTTCCGTGCAAGATCACACGGACACAATATCATCCTTGAGTTTATGCGAGGACACCACGTTCGCCGTCGGGGCGTACTATCCACATGCATACCACATATGAGGAGAACCAGTTTGAAGAGCGTGAAGATCTCATAGTGTTCGGTTTTACAGTAGCGGCGTATTTGTTTCGATAGTAAAAACACTTTGCTGGTCGGACACTCAAAGTAAATTCGACTGAATCCAGGAATCGCTGCAACGTGACGTGAGAAATGGAACTAGCATGGCACGGTTTACTGGCGACAAAGACATTTTTGTTGACCTCCGTAAGCCAGAGGAGGAAGTCTGCTAAATCCAAATTAAAACATCGAGTAAGACCTGTTTTCAAAGTGCACTAGTGAAAATAGGAACGGGTTTGGATGCCAAGTCATTCATTGAGAAACACGAATAAAGCGGTTGCAAACAGTCGGACACGGGGACAAAGACTCATTTGCATAGAAATTGAGAAATCCGATTTTCCTAGGCGTATTTCCGAACTTTCCTAGAAGTCGTTTGAATGGTAGTCATCAATGAAAGGATAGAACGGACCAATAATTTCCGACTCAACTATCGGTTTACTGCAAACGTGATGCTTCGAACTGCGAACGGATGCTGTTCACAAGTTTAATCAGCAGTACTTATTGTTACGCTACTGTAAGGTTGTCTACGATTCTTCGTGACCAAACAAAGCATTCTCACCACGAGCTTCGACATGAGATGGGCCTAGATGGTGTACACCGGATCTGACTGCCACACTCCTAGTTGCAGAACAGAAATCGCGAAGATTATGCTAAAACATGGCCAGTGTGTTCCAAGGGAGTAAACGCAAACATAATTGAGGAGTAAAGTATGGAACAAGATAGGTTCCTCAGCCAACCGGGTGCAAAACATCGGAACACTCAATATGAACCGGGCTGCTCTCTGGTGGACCGCTCAGGGTTGAAGTTCGAAGTTGAACTGGAAACAATGCCACTGACATGAGGTAGCCAAAGTCAGTACTACCGTCAAAATGGATCGAACGCAAGTTTGGGAAAATAAGTTTGGTTGTAGCATCGCAATTTCAAAAAATCCTCACAACTGATTAGCCTTGAACGGACGCCAGAAACGTGATGCATTCGTCGGTTGTTCAGACCAGTCCATAGGCACGCTTTTAAATCGATAGAGAGTTGGCGGAGCCTACTGTGTAGGAGAGTTGGTAGGGTTTGAGTTTGGTACATCTTCTTAGTGACTTCAGACGATGATAAATGGGGAAGAACATCAGATCAAGTGATACTCACCAGGGCACTTTAATATTGACCATTAAAAAGGTGGAAGAACTGAATTCGCATTAGCTCACCAAACTCTGATTAACGTACCAGAGCGAATCAGGAATAACACGTACAGACCCACCTCCCCTGGTTGCGACTATCATAAATGATAGGTGTTTTGATAGGAAAACAGTGTTCATTTAGTTGGTCACTGCACCGCACTCAGCAAAGTTTTAGATGCCGGATGAAAAGGCATATGTCAAGTGGATTTCGACTTCGAAACCTACTCCAAACCAACAACATGGTTTTCGAATTGCAGACAATTTTTCACCTGTCGAATCGCGAGTGGTGACAGTAAGCTAGTGATGAAAATGAAACCGAAAGGACGACATTCACAACTAGAAGCACACATCACTAATCAAATTGGTTTTCGTGACAGTAAGAAATGCACTAGTCGTCAGACTTCCTTCTTTCCGTTTCATCCGACGCATTCATGGTCTCAATGTAAGAAATTTAGCCCAATATGAAAACCGAGCACAATAGGCGGTATCGTTATAAGCAGGTATACAAAGCTAGCATTGAAAAACTAGTGAAATTATCTATACACAAGCACATTTAGTTAGTGGCTAGCTCAGTTACAAGAAAGTCGCTCCAGTCAAAGAAATCGGTTGAGTTTGCAACCTTGCAAACTGGCAAACAAGTATTTTGCGGTCATGCGCGGCGAATACGCGTATCTTAGAGGGGGGAAATAACAACGCGTTGTGAACGCGACACTTCACGTGATGATTTCGATGCAAAAATGAGAACAAAAGTCATCTTGGAGGGGCAGAACAAGGGTTTTGTCTCTCCAATGACATCCCTTTTAAACACCTTAAATAAACGTACTGCACTAAGAAAACTCAATGCTTTCGAAAAGTTAGCCCGTAAGTTAGTCTAACAAACGATGCCATTCGTATCCGTAACTCAGACGGATATCAAAAAGCAGATAGATCGGAAAATACAGGAAAAGTTATTCTGTATGAATGTGGTTCAGAAGATCCAAGCTTGCGACATACTGGCTTCCACTAACCCAAACAAAGACCAATAAACAAGGGAACTTGATCACATGAGACGATGCAACAAGCAGAAAAAACATTGACCGAAAATGGTGACAGTGCTACCAGCATAAAACAGCCTCTGAAGATGATACAGAGACAAACGGAACGAGAGAGCAGCGTTTTAGGCGGTTCAAACGAGCGCACACACCTACGACTCAGATAGTAGCGTCCTACATAGCGTGTCCTGAAAATGTGAGATTGGAAACAGTGTTACACTGAGAGAGGTGTTCATTGGTTCCCGTCGATTGCTTGAACAACAGTGTGGCAAAATACAACCAACCGAGGTGATTCTGCAGTCATTGGTTAAGAAAGTAACGGAGGAAAAAGTAACGAAATGGGATGATTTGATCGAAGGACTTGAATACCTGGAGTAGTCGGGTAATAACTCTGAGCTTTCATATTGCTCGCATGTAACGTCTGATTAGTAGCAAGCTGGTGAGCCTGGGGAATACACGTGGCACGACTAAAGCAAGTGTGACCAGCTCTGGAAAAAACTGAGAAGGAAATGCTCAGAAAAAAACAAAGCCAAAAGGTGCTGGTGGAAGGAAATGGGTCGTCATGGTGTTATAAGCGGCGATGATAGCTTCGGTTTTCACTCGTGAGTTCCAACTGGCGAGACGAAGTCAACACATGGTTAAAAGTGGAGAAGTACTGTACAACTGTCAAATTTCTGGTAAGAATCACCTGCGGTGGGCCAACGGCCGTGATATGAATGTGCATTTTCTGGAGTCATATACAAAGTACAAGTTAATGAAATTCCTGACCAGACATTCATGTTCGAAAGGTATAGTGCTCTACCAATGGCCGAGAGGTCGCAAATTCGGATTTTCCTATTTCCCAACAGGGGTGAAATAGTTGTTAGGCATAAGTTCGCTTCACTTACAGCACGAAAATCCCTAAATTAATCAATTAACTGAATAACTAAATAAATCGTTCAGCTGTAGCATCCTTTCGGTGCCTAGCTGTCATGCCACCCGAAGGAAGCACGAGGGCTCGGATACTGCCAGGTTGCCCAAGCATAGAAAGGGAAATTCCTAAAGTTTATCACAAAATCAGTTAACTATAAGTAGCTTAGGAGGAAGAATAGTTCACACGACGAGTAAACCTTCTATCTGAGAAGTCGTTACCTGAGAAATCAGTCAACACGCGACTGAACAACGAGTGGTGCTGTGTGGTCCTGTCTAAGTGCGAGTTAATCACACTGCTAATCGGCCGCTCGTGGCCGAGCACTTAACTGTTCAAACTACTGGCCGGGAGATTGCGCGTTCGAATAATAATAATAATCATCACCATCAAAGACAGCAACATCAGTGTTGACACTGATGCTTCACTGCCATACAACCATAAGGTTCGTCTATATATATATATATATATATANCCTATATATATATATATATATATATATATAAAATTATATTTAAAGCCCTAGAGTGAAAAGAAGAGAAAAAGAGTGGGTGAGGGAGGGGACCTAGTGCTGGCCTATGTCAAGCATTCTGAGGTGCCTACACCTCCGACCACGCACTGCTGACGATTCCCAATAAGAATGAATGAACCAGTTGTACAGTACTTCTCGGCTGTTCAGGACGGACTGACTTTACCTGCAATATTAAACGTTAGTAGTGCAAAACACTGCAAAAAGGGAAGCCTTGTTATTCCGAGCAAAAATCGTCATCAACGAACATGAAGTTACCGTTTGGACTCGGCCTCTAGAAACAAGCTGTCAGAAAAAACCTTGAGGACCATAAGAATCAATCATCAAGCACGCGTCTTTCTAAAATCGATTAGGTGAGTATAACCATTCAAACGTAAGGAGACAAAATTTGTTGGCAAACTTAAGTAGGTCTTGCCTTTGGACGAACAGTTCTCATATTTTTCGTTTTTGTTACACTAGTCTCCAGTAGCGGACTTTCACTTCTTCCGTATTCTCTGAGCAATAGAAAACCAGGTTCACAAATCTACTAAACTTCTTGAATGGAGAAAGTTACATTCGACTCTGATGCGAGTCTACTCATATACTTCACACCTCACCCTATCGCACACTTAATGCACCAGGCAAGAGGTGTATTACATCAGCAAGCGGCAACAGTTCATACAAGACAATATGCTGTCCGACAATAAACGTAAAACAGCATTTCAAGTGAATGACGGTATTACCCATCAAAATGAAGACACTGGTAAGATACACAGTAAACTTTAGGTTGTGGATTTCTCCTGCCAAATGGTGATCTAGTTCCCTATGTTTCCCGTGGAAATCTATGGAGAATCTACACCGTACAACAGCATGATTTGAATCGATGTACTCCAGTCATTAGTCACTGATGGCAATGCGATCCATTTGGCCCCATGAATGCTCAGCAGGCGGTGCCGCGTATCACAACGGCACTCACTGCGTCCAAATCCAGTACTACTGAGTACTACTGAGTACTGCTGGTGATCCGTACAGTTCCAAAAGGTATCCACCATTATCAATACGTTTTACGTCTAGGTTACATAAACCACAAAGATGTACTGCTGATGAGTTAAGGCGTCCCCACATGTATATCGAGGTTTCTATCGACCACGACTGTGCCCGAACTCTTCGCGGTTGGAGGTGGTGATAGAAAGCGCCTTCTGTCTAATCTGGGCCACTTTCGGTTAGTGTGTAAGTGAACACATTACCAATTGCAAAGGGCAATTGGTAGTTGACCAGTGCCAGAATTAATGGATGTGGACAGTCGGACAGCACATGTTCGACTGACAATCTAAGGTTGCCAGATTGGGCAAGGAAGCGTCCGCTAAGAAATTGAGAGTTACGCCGAAACCGGCACCACCCGCTGCTACAGTCGCAGCGCACCTAGAAGTTCGTAGCTGACAGTGAGAGTGTTGTAAGCTTAATTACTGTACTTAGATCCTGTGCCTTAGTTTCAGAAATGCAGCAAGTGTCCATCGATAAGTGCACGCAAGAATGGTTTGATAGCTAATATGTTTGAATTATTCGCAGATAAAAACATAAGAGCGAAGTTTGGATGGCGGATTTCAGCGGTGATGCATGAGCGATCGATTCCCCGGGCATCTGACTGACCTGACTACAGCTGGGATATTTAGAAGAATCTTTCATAAATGTGACAGGAAGGGAGTTAAGAGATAACAACGAAGAAGGATGGAATGTGTCAACAGTCACGCGTTTTCGCCCATCCATCTTGCTGTACGCAGCGAATAAAGCAACCAAGCTGATGTCATATGCGACAGCCGATATGGTATGAAAGTGGGTTTTGCTGTGTATCTCATGGTTATATGTGGGCTGAGTTGGTGCCCAGGTGTTCAAACCCAAACAGGAAGGTGATCAGAGTCCTTAACCAAATTCTTTGGCTTACATGCCAGATTGCGAAGTAGTGATGGCTAGTGTAAGACTACCTTTTGAAGAAACAAGGTGTCGGACACGGAGGGCCAGAAGACTGCATCTGTCAGACGTCTACTCACTGACCAACCTGGTAGGATAAACTTTGCATACGCTACATTGGAATCCTTCAGTACAGCTCAGTGGGTTGGTGAGGTTCGTAACCCATTGCACAACAATAAGGTCCGGTCCCTTCGTGAAAAGTAACACTCATTACAGGAATACCGGCGACAACTGGCGGTTGATGTCACTGTAAAATCATCCTGGGACTATAAAGAAAGGGTGGGTCAGTTGAAAATGCCAGTAAATGAGAATTTTGTAATTTGATAAATAAAAACTGGACAAAACTGGAACACACACTGGCGTTCCTCGTATGTCGGTGTAGGATGGCTCCAACATCGCACATATGACCAAGTATAAAAAACGGTAAGAGTTGACAGCGTGTTATCGCAGGTGAGAGTGTCCCCAGGATTTTCAAACACACGCAAGAACTAGTAGGCGCAACTCGGCTAGGGGAGGACGGGGATCCTACGGTGCGCACTGATGGCAATTGCCGTCAGTTTACGTTGCCGTCAGGTCACTGCTATCTCTTTATTAAATAAGGCCATGGATGGAAAACAGCGCATATGTAAGTAAAAAGCAGATCAGATACAGTACGATCCTCAGTGCCAGTTGTAATGCAGGCCGATAGAAGCACAGGGGAACAGATACTGCTGGCATAGACAAGGACAATCGAAGAAATCTGGGTGGATTTGAATCACAGGTCATTCACTCACGCCCCTAAGCCATCTCGAGCTAGCGTGCCACAACAAATTATACACAGCCTTCAGCGAGGTTTGTTTCAAATGCCGCAATTAGTGCTAACCAGCGATCAACGCCCGAATTGCACAGACTTGTCTGTCAGAATAAAGAAGAACAGTTCGCCACTCACGATTTTTTCAATCGCGGAAACTGGTTAACACAGAGTGCAGAGCAAGATGGGTGGCTGATACACATGCTGTCATAGTATACCCGCCTCTATTGCGGTACCATCATGAGTCTACGTGGAACCCGCGCTCAGAGCGAAAATGCAAGCAACAACCAAAGCATGGTGCTATTAGCAGAGGAGGTTACAAACAGCCCGGATAGCAATCAGGGCAACTTCAATAGAAGACAATAATTCACTAGGAATTTACCCATATATATCGATCCAAAAATTCAACACGTTGAAAGTTGACGGGACTGATCATCAACCCCCTGCAACAACCAATGAAACAAGCAAGGAATCTCAGGAATGGCAAGATCTATCATCATTCAATCGACCACAAAAGCTCCAGTGGAATTTTACGTAAAATTTCACTGAGTAGAAGATAAGGGGGTAACTTACCAGAGTAAAGCGGATATTGCTTAGCACTCAGATTATCCCACAGGTAAGTTGGTGCCAAAACCAGCAGAGGGCCAGCTCCGATCCCAGCAAGCACCATAGCCACACAAAGTATCAGCAGGCTGAGTGAACTCATTGGATCCTCGGAGGTTTTGGCCACTGTGACGAGGTTAGGAGCTGAGTCATCAAGTACCGTTATGTTTGACTCCAAACACAAGTTATTGGGGACGGGAAGTGAGGACTGGTTGGTGCACAATTGGTACGTTTTCAATGTGGAAACAGATGAGCGAACATTGACGACAGATGATTGATTGGGCTGATAGGGACCGACGATAAAATGGGGTAGGGTGAACAAGGCAAATGCGAAAGACATAAGTAGTGTGGCAAGACCGACAATCCGAAGTCGGTTGTGCTTGCGACCATTGATAAAACTAATAGCCACAGTGGTCAAAACCCCTGCGCCCTCGCAACAACTAACAATGTAGCCAGCCTGACGTGTTGTAAACCCAAAACGCCGCTCCAGAGTGGTAAGCATGCTGTTCACCAGGCCGGAAACCACCATGGTTTGAGTAAACATGGCAAAAAAGAGTCCGATAAGAACGGTGGCGGGAGTCGCACATGGTTGTAGACAAGCAAGAAGGCAGCGTTCTTCCAAAGAAGCGATGGATATTTTATCGGAGTCCAGTTTTTTCTTATGATCATCTCCGTCGACCTCAACCCATCCAGCTGTGTAGGCAGGTTGCCAGGCCGGTAAGTATGGAGATGCTTGACTTTTAGCCTCACCAGAAGTAGCATATTCATCGACCCGTTCAGGAGATGTTCCAGAGTATTGCCGAGACAGGTGCAAGAGGGGATAAATGGGATGGTCAAGAAAATGACCAGGTCCACTGGGCTTTACGTCTACCCGATAGCACTCCCAACACGAGGTTGGGTCACTTATATTACGTGTATGCCCGTACAGGCTGGGTCGCGCAAAGGCTGGTGGTTTGCTAAACGAGTTGAAATTGTTGGCCTGCGGATGAAAATTGAAGATTGACTGAAAAGGCTTCGGAAAACTGCGTGGTGTGTCTGGAGCCCGACCGAAACCCACGGTCGTGGCGGCTGAAAGGTTACGCCGATGCCGACGTTTGAAGGACGAGGATCCGTCAGTAGGTGCATGCGAAGCTGCCACAGAGGTACGGCGCACCAGTCCAGGATGACGACATGCCGAAATGAAATTGACGACATTAGTGTCCCAATCAATAGGTACTCGTTGTTCCAAATTCGCATCACCTATTGAGCAAGGTGCACCGGAAAGAGTGGGAGAATGCTGTGACGCAGTTCGTGACAGATAGGGAGTGGGCATATCCCAGGTCTTTCAAATGGGTGGTAATAATCGGTCAAAAATGAACAAAGGCCGCTGAAAGGAACAGAAAAGGTTGAACACGAATTGTATATATGAAGGTTGGATAACGTATCTAGGTGTGGACAATAAACACTAATTCAAACGTACGCGAAGCACACACTAATACCCAAAAAATCGGATGTTTTCGCTGGAAAAAAAACTGAGAGATTGTTGCAAAAGGCTCGCAAAGAAATAAGTTGGGTTGGCGCTAGCAACAACAGCATCTGAAATCGATAAGTTTGCGCGGTCGTAGCGAACTAGCTAACTAATAGCATCAAAGTAACACTTGAGACATACGACACCAGCGAGGCGACATCAAATACTTCGTCAGGGCCGTAGCCGAAAACTGAACTCCGAATCGGACATAGTGTTCAACCACCGTTCTCCATGAATTAACTAGCACACCCTGTAACAAAAGTGCAAGCTTTGATGTAAAAATGTACGTTTCCCTGATTCGTAGCCGATCGACAGAACTTCGATTTATACTGGCTAGAACAAGCACTGAGGTTCCAAAGACTTCCGCAGCGCACCCTATCCTTAGTGACAAATCAACTACAAAACACAAAAAGTTTGATCTGCTGCTCAGGCGAATCCGGCTCATTACCTCAAGCAAGACTGCGCCTCAAAGGTGCAAAATGACGCAAAACACGAGACTACTTCCGGCATTCTGTTTGGCGTAGTTTTACCAAGTTACAGAACGTTATCCGCATAACCCAAATCCACTGATCTATCTCCAGATACTACTTTCACACCTAGACTCACAATCCACTGGACAGCGCATTCCATGACAAATAGAACGAAAATGAGAAGAGGTGACAACCCTTATGAACCTCACTAGTTATGAGTAGACTTTGGGATACTTCACGGTAAACCCTAACGCGACCAGAAGTACGGGCATAAATGGCATGCAGAATTTTCGCGAACTTCAAGGACAATCTTTGTTAACCAATTGCATACAGAAGAGCCAGCCTATCAAAGGAACCGAAACCGTTCAGCTGCAACACCTTTTCGGTGCCTAACTTCTATGCCACCCGAAGAAAGCACGAGGTCTGGGATACTGCCAGGTTGCCCGAGCTTAAAGATGAAAAGTCGAGATGCAGAGGTTGGGTTCGGTAACTCCGCGCCCTAACCACTGAGCCATTTCGCCCCCTGCCTATTAAAGATGTGGTCAGTACACTCCTACTCAGTGGAAACCCTGCCCGCTACCCTCGGATGTGCGTCCCGAGTGGCTACACATGGAATTCGCTTCTTCGGTCTCTCAGGGAACCGAGTCCAGAAAGATCGAAGGTCAAGAACAAATCTTCGCCACCGGGTGTTACTGGATAAGCGGTAGATCTCGTCCCCTGGTTGTCCATCAGCATAGAAAGGCCAGGTAGCGCAATGGAGTCAACTACGTCTGAATCCAGTATTGAAGAGCAGTTGATGATCAATGCAAAGCTGCGAAAGACGATAAACATTGTCATTATGTCTGAAGTCCAAGCTAAACAGGCCACCAAATTGCGCCTTTGAAAAAACTGAAACGTCCCACTGAGACCGCCGGCGACTATGACAAAATCCAGACTTCTCGTGGTTAATTCCCCATAAAGATTATCCTTCAACAAAACCGAACTAGGGGTTTCATGCATATGCAGGAACTACGAATAAAGAACGGATATTATAGGGCTAGTATGACCTCTTGTGGAGGCAGACAAACCAAGTGCAGAAAGAAGGTCGTTTAAGAAGATCCAGTCAAGTAAAGAAGCTCCAACTCATGAGCTGATAACTTTACGCAGGCCGGCACAACCCGTTACAGCAGATGCACCTTAAGTTCGTATGCGATAATGTCTAGATAATTGATCAGCGACAAGCTCGATTACCATACTTGGACCTTTGGAACTATAGCAAATGTCTATTGATAAAGTATCGATAATGCGCGCTAGAGTAGCTTGTTGACCGACTTGCTCGAGAGTTCGCACAGTAAGAATTGCGATAAAAACAGGGGGAACACGAAGCGGCAGGCGTGAGCAATGGTATGCCACTAAGCACTTCTTTGGATGCAACAGTGACGAATGGATGGATGGGATCTACAGAACAGTGTTCGTTAGATGGGAGGAGATGATGGATACTATTGAAGAAAGATGGGTGGCATCCGCAGTAGACCGTCTTCGCTAGCGTATACAACAAGTAGGGCGACCCAGCTGATTGCATCAGACGACGGCCTATGTGGCGTGAAATTTTCGGCTTCACGTAGTTCATGGCTAAATGTGCGTCGAGATATTTCCGGGGAGCCGAAACCTAGACTGAAGGAAGACCACAGGCGTCGACCGAAGCCTTTGGCTCAAAAGCCTGACTGCAAGGCGCCGGTGGTTAGTGTGTTAGGTGGCCATGAAAGCGCACTAGTTCAGTTGTTCTTCTCGCCAGTTTAGGCACTCCCTTGAGTCAGGTACGTCATGCTTGTGCATCATACTAATGGCGAGGCCCTACATGGTCCGTAATTAGAGCAGCCGTTTTTGGGAAGCAAGTCACCACACATGTTTCAGCCCCCATACTGAGGGGCCAGAAGAATGTTAACCAGACCTCTACTCACTGACCTGATATGAGAGGCTTTGTGGATGTTACACGTACACTCCTCAGCATAGTTCACTGGGTTATGGAGGTGCGCAAACCGTCACACTGCGGTAAGATCCAGCCTCTTCGTGAAGTACAGTGTGCGGAATTCCCAGGTCCAGGTCAGTTGATGAGTCCTAAGCCCGCGCAAAATACATATCCACGCCCACCCTGACATCAATGTCCATTACCAAGCTATTGCCAGTAACGAACGAGTTAACCAAAACCTCTTGTGCCAGCAGTCCTACTGCAGTGAATAACCAGGTTCCTGTCCTCAAAATTAATTTTCACCCAGTTCGGTTCAGTTTATCAGCAACAAACCATGCATCAAGTGCACTTTGGCTCCAGCTACTAAAGTCCTGGCCACCGAAAAATTGGAGGACGAGATATTGCTAGGCAATGGAGGCGATGGCATGATCAGTTAGTTCAATATAGCTACTTGAGGAAACCAGAAACTGGGCAACTACGCAGTGAAGGCGATAACTTCAATGCACAAGCGCCACTGAAAGAACGACTGAATCATGTCTGCCAGTGTCATCAACCACTGATGAGTTGGGTTCCGGGGTCTCTATCCAGGTAGGTGGTCGCTGTCATTCCGACTGAGTTTACTGGCTAGTGTTTTCACACCGAGTTACCACGCCATAGAATGTTTGCTTATCGGTCACTTCCACTAAGTAAAGGGCTATGCATAACCTGTGAAGCGTGAGTAGCTAATCCATCGCGTGAGAGTCATTTCTTCCCGAAACAACCTGGCTTAACTCAGCATTACTTACTCGATATTCTCACCAGAGCCGGCCAATACTTCGGAGATACCGATGGTTAAACGTCGACAGTTTGTGTGAATCCTCTACGCGTGAAGTCCACCTTTCTAATCCGTAAGGCAGTATGGATCTCACCATCGTGGTGTATACTCAGCTCTTGACGGATAAACTGATGTCATGCTGGCACCGCATGTGTCGGAGGTTCACAGAAGCTGTCATGACCTTCAGGATTCGAGAAGTGATCTCGTTTCCAGCCAGTCCACCGGAACTTACATAACTTCCCAGGTAAACAAATTTATCTACAACATCGATCGGCTGGTCTGTAAGCATCTGTTTGATCCGACCCAGTCTTGCAGCAGCAGAACTTGCGGCAGGACTGTTTAAGTTACTTAAAGTGACTTGCAGCTTTGAAGAATCCGAATCAAGGAGAGCAATATCGTGCGCGTACTCAATGTCCCTGAGCGACCGTTCCAGAAGCATTTCGGTCCCTGAGGTCCCGGAGGCAAGTAGGGATGTTCCAATAACAACAATTCCAGAGTGAAGCGCAAGCAGGTCTATTAGGATCGTTTCCGGGCCCGGTCTCCTTCTGGTATCCACTTAGTGCTTCGGTCGTGAACATGGCTTTTTGGGCCGGTTGTGGCATTAACTTTTCCGTTACGAGATACAGCGCCGGCAAGGGTTCTAATTTGGTGCTCCGTCGGATTCCACTGACTCCATAAGCCGCCAGTTGTTTGGACGCATCGACCTCTGGAGTCTGGAGGATAGGAAAACTGATATTTGTCCTGGTGCGTGAACACTGGTCCTCATTTTCATCGAGATTACATAGAAACGATAGTAATTGTCCAGCTGTACCATTCTTTCGTTGCACATGTGATATGCCATCCGAAGGAAGCACGAGGGCAGGGATACTCCAAGAGTGCCCAAACCTAGAGAGGAGTAGTGAAGATGCCGAGGTTGGGTTCGAAGCACGAACCTTTCGGTCAGTAAGTTCGCGCCTTAACGGCGCTGTCTCGGGATGAATCGAGATTGCAACCTGCAAATGAATTCAGCACACGCTGAAAAGCCTAGAATTGCTGTAAAGCCGGTTCACTTCTGTTGGAAATGATCAGCAGTGCGCACTTCACGAACCTTTGGATTCAAAATCCCATCTTACTCCCATCAAACGCTTTCCATTTCTAAGCCCTTTTGTGAAACAATACGTGTAAAGCAGCCGGCAGTCAATTCGAAGGCACTCATGTGAGGATCGAGCGGCGGTCGTCGAAACGGTGGTCCACGGTCTTATTCACTTCGCTACTTGGTCCGCTCAGAAAGGAAAACATCTCACAAGTTGCACGAGCCTTCCACATGATAAGTCGTCACTAAAGGAGCCAATCAATACGTGACCACGTGCGAACTGCGTGACCGAAAGGTGAGTGGTGCTGTATCCCATTTATGTGCGAGTAAACCACACTACTGATCAGCCACTTGTGGCTTAGCGATATAATCACCTACTGGCCTGGAGGTCGCAGGTTCGAATTTCCTCAGGGAATCGTTAGATACATACTGTTGATAAGGATAAAACAGCTGCACAAAGTTACTCGGCCTTTCGACATAGAGTGACTTCACTTTCAGAAGGATATACCGATTAAAATTTCGAAAACTGTCTTAGGCTGTGAGTTACTTAGTTAAAGGTGTGATACGTGATATTCGAGAAGCTCAACCATCAACCCCTTGTTTATAGGTACAAGTTTCAATAAAGACGGCATATCTGAGCCTCGTTGCTGCGTGGTATTCTTCCCGTGTTTAAACTGGAGGTACGGAGAGGATTAAGTCTAGCTGTTTTTCCTTCAATCAAGGGCCATGGAAGGGCCGACCACAGGAAGAGTAGATGTTCACGTCATCCATTATTATTGGATGTCTTTAAACCTGAACATAAAACGTATGCAGTCCAAGAGCCGCTCGCCACTGGTGGGTGGATTGTTTGATTGAAAAAAAACGACTATGGGTTGTTTGATCGAAAAAAAAACGACTACTCACCGTCGTCATCAGCTTTTAAAACCGCGTACTTGCCGTACAATGGTTATAGCTCTCACGATTTCGTTCGCCGATGATTTGGGGAGATGGGGTAGATGGATATGCACTGGAGGCTGTAGCAGATATAAATGATGCGTAAATACAGAGTTGTCAGTGGACACAACATTGAGGAGATGGGAAGGAATCTATGCATTGAAGGCAACAGCTTGGTCGCACGAGCGTCATTGAGGGCGCGACTGGCCCGTAAGAACTGCTTCAGGAGGGAGGCTGCAGTAGGCCAGCTAAACTGTTGTTCCAAGTGTTCGGCCCCTCTTTCCGGTAGGCGTTCTTTGCAAGTGAATCAATGAGCAACCTTTTTCACTTATCGTTTCACTGAGCGTTGCTTCCCTTGCACCAGCCGATCGTATCAGTTGATAAAGGGCACGGCCGTTCCCGGTAGCAAAAGCCTTCTCCACCTCCCGAGCTCTCGATGCTCACCAAGGTTGAACAGACAGCACTGGACGCCGCTAGCTACTTTCACACATTGCCATCAACGTGCTCGCTATCAGTACAGTATTGGTTTACCGTAGATTAGTTCAGCTGGCTCAGATCGATACTTCTGAGCTATGGTAGTTCTCCGAAGACAGTGGATTGGCAAGTTTTTTGCTGACCTGCGAGTGCCTGAAGGGGAGTGAATTGTCAGGTGTCCTCGCACTATGGAGTGATCAGAATCAAGTTGTGTGCCCCAGAAGGGATGAAAGTATTGATCTGTGGCTGATGGCCACGTGATCCAACTAGGTTCACCGTTGATCTTCACCTGGTGCCGATGCGAACGTTCGTGCTGAAAGTTCGTATCGGCCAGAAACAGCTGATGATCAGTACACAACGGACGGAGTCGCTCTCCGTTGTCCGTGTGACGATCACTGACTCCGAAGCGACCGCTCAGATATGACTTCAAGGAGCTCAGACGACCTACTTGGAAATTAATATCGCCCGCAGGGACCACGATGTCAGTGCTCGACGAATGGGCCCAGATAACTTTTGACAGAAAGTGTCCGTTTCAGCGTCAGAACTGCAGTCCGTTGGGGAATACGCCAACACCACAGAGAGGCACCGTTTTTCATGTCGAGAGACAGTGAGCTGGACTGAGCTGAATAACCGGGCTGCGCAAAGACGAGTGTTCACTGGAAGCTAACCAGGCAAAGCAGTGAGTGCAACTCTCACGTCATACATTCCACAACTGATCGCTTCTGGATCACTGGGAGAGAAATGTAGAAGAGCTAAATTCGTCCTTGGTCTTCAAAGATGAGGGCAACATCGTCTGCGTACTCCATATCGACAAGGTCCTCACTAGCAACAATTTGAACACGGGGGTTTTGTAAACCTTCCAATGTTCACATCATTATCCCACCTATCACGAAATTAAACAAAAATGGAGTGGACATCTTTGTCGGATACCAGTTCTTGTAGGGAAGCTTTTACGGAGCTCCCCATACAATCTCACGCGCCCAGACGTATGTAAGTACAAACAACACATGATATTCACGGACTTCTGGGGCATATCCTATTGTGCAAGCCTGTTGAAAAGAACTAACTAGTCGACAGAATCGAACGCACCCTTGCAGTCAAGGAACACCAATACTTTAGAGCACCTGTACTCATGTCGTTGCTGTAACACTTGACGGAGTGTGTTGTGGCTCACACAGTTCCTCGGCCATTATCCCACTTGCTGTTCTCGGGTTCCGTCTTCACCCGCTTTCGTAAGACGACGTAAAATAAGTGACGCTAAGAGTCACGAAGAGGGTTTGTGCACCTCCATAACCCACTAAACTATACTGGGGAGTGTATATGTGACACTCGCAGCGCCTCTCATACCAAGTCAATCAATGGCTAGAGGTCTGACTAACAGTTTCTCGGTCCTTCAAGATGGAAGTGGAACATATGTGGCGAATTGCTCATCAAAAATGTAGGCTGTTCAGCTGGTCTTGTACCACAGGTTTTGGTTGAGAACAATAATCGTTCTCCTGTGTAGGTCTGGGCATCCTGGAAGTATCACAGCCCAGGTACAACCATTAATTTCACGCTTACAAATAATTCGATCACTCACACCTCGGATACTACTAGCTCCGATATAGAGGAATCTTGTGTCAAGCGTGTTCCGGTAACTGTCATGAAGTCCCATGGTTTTGCGGTTGACGAAGTAATTCCTTGCTTGCTAGTCCAGGGAGGTTTCTGTAGATATAGGGTGTGATTACGGAGAAAGTTGAGCAGTTGTTTTCGGCCCAGTTTGGACCATCTAGTGGCGCTTTCCGGAGCCTACCCGCAATTGACTGTCCTGCTGTGCTAACTCGGAGTGGTTGTGGAGCTTTAGATTGGGAGTCACTATGAGTATGCGGAGTGCCCCGTATAGAAAGGCGGATTTCTGGAGGAGCGATTTTCGGTTGGCGAACCATAATTTTAGGTACAGAGTCACCATAAGTGGAGGGGAGAGGACATTGGTGGACTTCGGCAGTCAGAAGGTTGTTGACTTTGAGATGTCTACGCAATTTTGTCGGCAGTTAAGTTCACAACCCGATTCCTTCTATCAGAGTTGGAAGAGAACTGGCTTTCCGTCCATCCGCTTAAGGTAAAATCAGTTTCATGGCGCCTGATTCGTTCCCTCCATGAAATATTCCGGCAGATCCATTAGGTGCCGGTTTTGCAAGGGATATACACCGCCAAAAGTATTAACTCGACGCATGCAGGCGACTTCAGTGTTACTCCTACGGACCTAGGCTTATCAGCACACACTTTAACCATTTCGTTGAGTGTAACGTTTACGCATACGATACGGTTCCTTTACCGAAGTTTGAGTACACAATCAGATGTTAGATTCCAAGCAGATGTGAGCCCCACCCTTGATGGCCTAAGCAGCTGGAGTGGATCGGAGATCTGAACACTCCAGCTAAGTGATTAAATCGTCGCAGTAACTGAAGACATATAGGCATTATCTACCAAATAATGGTCATGATTTGCCTGCTTACCAAAACATTCAGGGCTTTGCTATGTTCAGAGAAGTGTGCGAGCCCTCACTCTTGGGTCTTTTCAGCGCGGATGTAACTGATGTAACTGAAGCAGCGGGTTGGAAAGGAGCACGTAAAAATCTACACTAGCATCCCTAGGGACTCAGACGAGCCTCCTTCCATAGGGATAAAAGCAGGGTAGAGTGGACAAAGAAGCGAACAAATCTCAGGCAAAAAGGTGGCGTTGAAGAGAAAGGGGATTGCCAACATATGGCATGCATTCAAGAAGAACATCACGAAGCCCGAAAGTGCACACCACCGAGGGACAAGCAACGAAAGTGTAGACTATAGCGCAAAGATTAAGTTTGAAGACGGTTACTGCACATAGGAAAGGTAAGGAGTAGGTATGACGCCCATCCAAGTGTGATGTTGTTCGGGGAACGCGAAAAGATTAGGAACACAGTCATCCGAATGACCATAAAAGCCAAACGAAAAGTCTAGTTGGATCTAGCACGTAACGTACAAAGTAACCCAAAAGGCTTCCGTGGGTGCATGCAACTGCACGTTAGGCCTTGCGGCCAAGCCGCTCGAGTGAGGAAAACCGGTGCAGATGAAGTGAAGATTGGCAGCCAAATGTACGAACTGCGAAAGTTCATTTACCCTCCACGTTAGAGTCATAATAACGGAAGTGCTGATTGCCGCTGTCAGACAGGGAAGCATTTACGAACTTTTAGTTCATGTGAACCGCTTGAACCAAGCAAAATGCACCCGGCGATGCTCAAAGTGCTTACTTGCTTACTATCGAACGGCTGCTTCCCGAATTATCCAGCACCCGGATGGTCATCGACCCTCAACTGACAAGCCTATCCAGCCTTCAGCCTCCGAAGTGCACCATTCCAAAAGCCTGGAAGACGGCTGTGGTGATTGCCATTTCTGTACAACAGGTGGACCAGAGAAAAATTTCAAGCCAGTAGGTTTACGCAACATACCCTGGGAAGTCACTGGGTGCGTTTTGAGAAAGGAAGCTTGTGAACACATGCATGATCGCAAACAACTCGATCCTCCTCAGCATGGTTTTATCAACAGCATAGCGTCCTTCACAAATCTGTTCCTAGCCGCTGAAAAGACCACGGAGGCGATTGATTGGGGACAGAGATACGGGTTGTGCATCTCGACTTGAAAAAATATCTTTGATCCGGTCATCCACAGGTTTTTGCTAGCAAACAGTGAGTGTGGGGTTGTCAAAAAGTCTGCGAGTTGGAGTAAGAACTACCGAAGAGCAGAAATGGTTACGTCAAGATCAGGGTGAAATGTCACTACTCGAGAAGCTGATGGGCGCAGTCCACCAAGAAACCGTACTTAGACCCTTGCCTTCACAATCTAAGTAAAGGCCTAGCTGGCGGTTAAAGAACATGCGCCTCTTGTTCTCAACTGGTGGCGAGCCGATCTTAGATTCAACGAGCCTAGACAAATTTCCAAGCAGCATCATGAATACAGGGTGTTGCTCACTGCTCTAAGTGTTCACTGATATCCAATCACGAGGATGGTGGTGATGATATGCAACTTAAAGGGAATACCATGACTATTCTCAATGATAAAGGATCTGTTGATCGGCTACACATTCTCACCGTCAACCAAATGCATGGTAGGGGCTTGTCGAAAGCCAAAAATATATGACTCGTTAGCCGCTCATTGGACCATCTTACATCGGATACTACAACAGATCGACTGTCTTCCCATATATGGGTAGATGATTCGCCATCATGTATCCGATACGCAGACGCCGATTTTTTATTTACATTGTCTGAAATATTTCGACCAACCACGTAGACAGGCTTAATGGAAAGTGTGGCAATGGTCGATGATCATTTAACCTCAACCATGTGTTGTGCCCCCCCCCAGAAGACTTCGCCTGTTAACTTAGACATTCTGCATGTATCACAGTAAGAAATGGATCGACTAGGCACGTACGCTGCCTGCTGATGCGAATGCAGAACCTGTCCGAGACACAGTGCGAGAATCCGCTGCCGACTACCTTACGCTGTTTTTGCTACTCACGGTTAAGCATCTTGGCTTCAGGACAGGCGTTATGTAAAAAAACAACCGCTCATCCGTAATGGACGCTGCCGACCAGGAACCCAAAGTATTTCCGCAAGGCTCCGAGGTACGTGGTATGTATTTTGTGCAGCATTCTTTAGAATGCAAAATTCCTTGTATCTAGGAGACCAAAAATGCAAGAACAGGCACTAAAAAACCATTGGTTGTGCTTGGTTCCAGCTTTTGTGCCGAAATTCTGTACTTGGAATAGTTGTGCAGTGTTCCGCATCCCACACGTCTCATATTCGTGACGCTGATTAGTTGATGCATACACTGACGACTTTTGATGTCCGTTTCAGTGTTGATATTCGGTTCAGTATGTAACAACAACTGGCCCAATCAGTCAAATTTTAGCCTTGCTTCTTTCGAAAAAAAGCAATCGTGTGGAGACCACTGGACTTGGAAATGAAAGGCGGTTTTCGTCATATTTTCTGAAAATTCATCGGATGTTCATGTAGAATCACGGCCCTGCGTTGCACCGCATGTGAGTAACGAGCTCCATGTCGATTGCAACCAAATCTACCGATTTCATTAACGAACTGCCAAAAGAATGACAACAGCAAAGAACGGTGGGACCAATTGCCGGCTTTTTGAAAGCGTGTTATGATGCTTTTAACCAATCGGAATGACGAAAACGCCTCTAGCAGCGCACTACTGCACATGCTTCAAGGACGGACACCGAAATGACGCTTTGTGTTTCATGCGAAGTAGCGTGGTAAAACATGCGAAGCTGTGAAAGTTCACCCCTGTTCAAGCCTTGGCAGTTTCGGGGGTTTATTGGCCGTTTTTCCTTGATCGGCGATTCAACTGTTAAAATGGCCAAATGCTGTTAGCACATTCGTGGGCCGAAACCATGAGTCACGGCCTAGATAATCCCGAAAGCTATTCCAGTCTGACCCATCCATTCACCGATAATCGGTGCTGTTCGTCAGGTCTTGCAGAAAACGAAACGAAGCCGAAAGCTTCTTCAGTCCATAATATAACCTCCTCTTCGGAAAAGAACCCAAGTTTCTGTTCCGCACCACTTTCACCCCTGGCAGGTCCAGTCAAGTGGACATCCTCCCTCGCTGAAGCGGCACAAATGCTTGTAGCCGCACATAACCGGGTATGCACATTAGCGCCCAAAATCCTTAGCTATTCCATGTCTGAAACCTTCGAGGTCTTTTCCCATCCGAAGAACATTTCAAATCGGTTTCGTCATTGCCTGATCTCTGCTGGTTTATCTATGTGCACATGTCCGATTGTTGTGCACTCCCACACATATGTTACGTTTTTGCGAAAAAGCTCAGGGCTGTCCCGAAACCACTAATTGTTCTGGCTCATACGATCCTAACTCATGCAAGATCCCATGGAGCCGGCAGCCTGCAATCTACTTTCAGGCTTGTTGACCAAACGTGCGCTCGTGTTTTCCTCCGGTGGCATTTTCTAAATTTTCGGACCTAGAAAGTACAGACTGACCAGACCATCCGGGGTACATGCGAAAGTGACGCCACTAAGAGATTACCCCTTCTCAGTGTGCGACCTTGGAAACTGGTCTGATTTCTCCTATACCCAAACTTCGTCCTCTTTCAAGAAGCTCCTTCGCAATCCCAGATTGAGAATTGCAAGTAGTGTGACCTGTTGGCCAGCTTCTCGCGATTCTCCAGTGTTCGAGAGAACAAAACAGTCTCCAAGGCCATACCTGACCGCACTGCTACATTTGAGGCCTTCATGCGTAACAACCGTGGTCTCTCAGCGATTTTGAGGGAGAAAAGCAAATATCACTCTATTTCATCAAACACGTCGTACGTACTAGATCCGAAATCGTCATGAAAAGGTATTGTCCTTTTACTTCGAAAAACCGTATATGAGTTACTTTTCCCGCCGGCATTCCCAAGGATTTGGTTTTACGTAGGGCCTGTTCTGTGGACGGTCTTTGGGTGGCAATTACGTGGGGCTCGGAAATGTAGGGTCAAATTTTGCGGTGGGGCAGGTCGGTAACAGCAGCGCAGCAAGAGTCAGCTTTGGGCAATACAGACTTCTAGTATACCCTCATTTACTATGAGGATCCGCAGGCATAGGGCCTTTGTTGTGAACTGTTCCGAAGTACTGGAAAGCAGGGACTGCAGTTTTCTAGGCATTTGCAATAAAAAGAGATGGGTTGTGGATGTAAGACTCTTGTGTCCTTCCTAAACAGCAGATCACATTCCAATGAGTACGTGCGATTGGCAATCCGTTGTTCAAAGTTTGAAACTGTGCATCATCGTCTGCGTTTGTGATTAAGACAAGTTCTTCAAAGAAAATATATAAACTGTCACTTTGGAAACGCATTCATCTGCCCTTTAGAGCTATTAACCATTACTATCCAATAAATTTACATGATAAAGTCCACACTGGAAAGCTCCAGTCCGATTTATTTGGCTCTTTCTGAAGGCCAACCAGATTTCTACAACACGCTTCTGCATGAGAAATACTTCCATGATAATTTCTATCCCATTGCGACGACAAAATTCAGATTTGCTTTTGCACGTCATCTTTTTTCACAACCTTTTGACCGGGATCTATACATCTCGAATGAGACTAGAAACTACTTGGCCTAGGGAGAGCTCCACTTTGACCCAAAACATTTTCCACTAGAACATTGCAACCGGAAGTAGCACCAAATTTGTCCTTTTTAATGACGTTCCAGGAATTCCACAAGGCTGTGCCACTCCTTGTTATGGTTTACGTCGACAACCACTGCAATAAAGGTTCAAGTCCACGTCCGTCGTGCTGACAGCCTGAAATCCTAATGCATTTCAGGTATGTATCTATGAGGCGGGCCTGCACTCGCTAACCCTGCACTTCTATCTGAACGACGGGACGTTTGCCTATGTGTTCATCGGTGGAGAATACGCATTGCTCATCCACCAAGTCCTTGTTTCTGGCGTCGTCTTCGATACCATATTGTATTCGCTGTTTGTCACTTAAACTGAATCGTTCATGGCTCAGGTGTGTTCGGTTAAAACCAGGCCTTCCGTATCACCTGACATTAGGAGGGACTTACATTACTGACCATCGCCCCGAGTTTTTTTTCCGCCTTCCCCATAATATACATGAATCTGAATATTGACGAACGTTGTCTTTCTGTCGAACTATCTGTCGACAAAATCCTTTCTTTTGCTTGCGCTCCTACCCATGGAAAAAGTTTTCCTCTCATATCCGTACTATATCCTTCCATGTGAGATTTCGAAATACCCTCGATCCTTACCTTCTTGATGGGAGCGTGTCCTCACGAACCAAGTTCCCACAGGCATATTTTTGATGGAGGTTTCAGGCCCTACTGAGTAGTACTCTCACCTTGACTGTCGTGTCAAATGGCCCCACTCACAGATTCACAAATTGACACACATGATCGAGTCTCTCGTCCAGGTTTCCCGGGTCGGTTCGTTCTCGTCATTCAGTGGCTTTCGTTCACCTGAAAGACACAAGCAAAAAGTGTGCAGCACTGCTCTTTAAGTTGTCAGCGCGGGGCTGCATGTTTGCCAGCGCGAGGACTGGCGTAAGAAAGCATCTAATGGTGCTTTGAACTGGGTACTAGATGGTGTGTGGACAACCGTCGGAGGAAGATTATTCCACGCAGCAACTTCCCGAAATGGAAAAATTTTTGCCCATTTGAAATGTGCGCTCCGAGCTTAAAAACCTTCTTATTATGTCCCCGCCGTGTGTTAGTTGGATCAACGGTGGAGAACCTGTTGGCTAAACCTTGTTCAAACAGGGCGTAAGTAAGTATTAAGCCTCCTCGGAGTCGACGATACTACAGAGGAGTGAGATCAAGCACCGCGAGACGTTTTTCATAGTCCACGGAATTAAGGCCGGCAACTATTTTCGTAGCAGCTCGTTGGACATACTCAGTAAGTGTTACGCCCCTCTTGCGTTCTGAATAGGCAACTTGGTTGGCATATTCTAGAAGCGGTCTGACGTAGACCCCATAGGGTATTTGGAAGTCCATGCGTGTAATGCGGGGGAAGGTGCACCGAATCATCCATAGAATGACAATGCCTTTTTAGCCGATTTCTCATGATGAAGCAAGAAAGACATATTTGAAGAGAATCGGATACCCAAATCCTTTTTGGCATCTGTCCTTGTGCTGCCTTCTGGTCCACTCCCACCGTGCACGACAAAGGCGTTCGCTGAGACCCTCTGAATGACATATGGACGCACTTTTCGTCATTCTGAGGAAGGTGCCGGTCCACAGACCTTTGCTTTGCAGCGCCTACGTCCATTTGGAGGGCACTGGCATTAGAACTCTAGGATTTCGAGTAGTCCGTGAAAAGTGGACACGGACGTGAAAGAACATGTGGAAGGGCTTTGAGGCAGATCGGAAACCACAGCGGTTCGAAAACGGATCAGTGAGGAAAACCAATGGACACCGGTGCCGGAGCTGAGTGGGTCAAGCCCACTCTCACTCGGAATGTTCTGTCTGGTAGGAATGCCTTAATCCAACGTAGAATTTCTCTTTGGATCCCGTAAGACTCAACTCTGTGGAGCAGTGGGATGTGTGGGACTTGATCGAATGCTTTTGGGAAGTCGAGAATAGTGCATACGATATGAGATCTCGTCCTTAACTCGGGTCAAGCTGTCCATAACTACCAGCACGTTCATCACGCAAGAACGGTTTGCTAGTAATCCGTGTTGAATCAGGGATATCGAGTTTTTGAGAGTAAGGTAATTTGGGCTGGCCCGCCTCAGAAAGTGTCCCATCACCTTGCACGGGACGCTGGAGAGTCTAACAGTCCTAAAGCTGCCGGGCGATAGTCGGTCACCTGTTTTGTGTATTGGCGTGACAACCGCTTCCCTCCAAAAAGACGGATGGTTGCATTCGTCAAGCGTCTGGCAAAAAAACAGGTAGAAATACTTTGCCACAGTAAACGACGTTTCTTTCGGGATAGATGGATGGGCCTCATCTGGCCTCAACGCGCGGAACGGGTTTGACGTAAAGACCAAGCCGGGTAGAGACCGTTCGTAGTTACGCCTTGACAAGTTTGGGTGAGACGAGGTCACTGGGACATAATACAGGTCAGCATAGTGTTCTCTATAGACTTCAGTAACCACTATTGGATCACTCTTGGGTTCGCCGTTGCTCTCCCTCATGGAGAACGCGTTTGGCCTGCTTCCGCGGTGATGTCTCATGTACTTAAAAAGGCACATTTTTGTTTTCTTCCGGGCGAGATGTAGTATGATTTTTTGTTTTCGTATGTTCCATAGGCAGATTTCAGATTTACAGCGGCTCCGCATTTTAAGAAACGCCCGCCTAGCTTCTGTGTCTCCTGTGGTCAACTTTTTGGAAGGTAGTTGAGACATCTTTTCCAGAAGACGCCGAATCCTTTTAGGTAGCTTGCGGTTCATCCGAATGCGTGCTGTTTTTTTTGGGACGAACAGCGCGCCAGCCTCGTGTAGACAATGGTCCTGGGTAACTCTTCCACTTAAGCTGGTCCCAGTTTAAATTGATCAGGCAGGATGCCCATTCTTGAGAAGTCTGCACGGCAGAAGTTAGGAATCTACGTTTGCTGTTTGGGACTTCCGGCCAAGTAGCAGACAAACCAGAGGTCAACAAACAGTGGTTACTGTCCTGGTGGAGCGTTAGTTAACACCTGATTAACGAAATGTCTTTCGTTGCTGATGAAAAAATCCAGGACGACTGGTAGTTGGCCTGGTGGGCGCGACGACATGTTGAGTCCAAGCGTTCTGTTGGACGTCTTTGGTCAGCACCGCTGTAGAACGTCCACTATACCATAGCATTTATCAATGTGGACCCTCTGGTGTTAAAATGCACATGAGCAACCTTTCTCCGGAGGGCGCTTGGCCGGCGATCACTCTCCTACCTTACTCTCGTGCAGAAGTTTCACTTCCGAGGAAGTCATTTGCGCCTGTTTCTTGAAAGGAAGATCGTTCGTCCAGGCCGTCCGCCGCTTGTCATCGCGATTCACCTCATGCCCACCTCCACCGTCCCCGTTATTTTTCCCTACCTTCTGCATCCAGATTCTGTGCCTCGTTTCTTTATGCAAGGTTCCAATCCTGGGCAACTATAAGCTCTGTCTAATATCTTGTGCTTTGCCTCGCCAAGCTCTAGCTAACATAAACCAAAACGAAGTCCTAGTCCCTCGTTTTTGATAGCCATATCACACCCTCTGATGAGATGCAGTGCACACACACAAAAAAATAGTATGCAGCTACGCAATAAACGAGATACCCGTTTTGCTGCACTGTTCCTTCAGTCACAAGTAGATAAAGTTTTGGTGGGCCTCTGTTTAAAATTGTGGTCCAAACCAAAGTTTCGTCGTCCATCTTTGGTGCACGCGCACTTTAAATCACCATTCTACTCCTGTTTCCCCAATGACAGCTGCCATTTAATTTCGCCTCCTCCGCGACTTGCAAGTTTCAGCGGCCCTTTGACTGCTCGAACTGACTGAGCCAATCTACTGGTCTGGCTTTCAAACAAACCGGATAAAATATCTGGTGCTGAGGTGCTTTGTTATTGCGCAGTCAAGAGTTATGACTTCCTAGTGGGTTTCCGCCTTGCAAATCTGGTAGCATGAGCGAGGGATAAAAATTCTGTGTGATAATCGGGTAAAACATGCAGAGTGGGTTGCCCTCTTTTGTCGCATCGTGGTGCGTTCTTGTGCATACCCCCCATCAGTAGCACGGGTGCTTCGCCCACCTCCCGTGTTTCTGAGCCTGAAATTTATTTCATTAAATCCAAGAAAGAGTACCATTGTTCTTCATCTGTAGCTGCTGGTAGGAACTTGTCCTGGTTGTATCATTTATCTGTCATCGCTGTGAAATCCAGGTGAAGGATGGCTGTCCTTTCCTCCGTTTTTTATTTTTAAAAATGCATGGGGTAGCTTGATGATACTTCGCTGCAATCATAGACTGCACTCACGGAAAATGCCATTACCACTTCTTCTCATTTGGGGTTGCACTGTACCAAGTCCACTTCATTTCTTGTTCCAGTGAGTAACCAGATACTTGTAAAATATAACGACTTTATTAGTCCGCCAATAGTAGCATTCACAGCTAGCGCTCGTCGGGAGTTTTCGTCATGAACCACTCACTGTTTGGCGCTGACAACAATGACTCAGTGGCTGGTGGCCCACTTGGTAACTTGCAGTTAAACTGCGGTCCTTATCTACCATCTCGGAAATTCTTTTGATCGTTCCTTACCTGTCCGCTGTCCCCCATCGACAGTGGTTGCACTTTGCACAACGGAGTCCCTCTGATGGGACTCTGTAACAAAACTAAAAACTACCGTCGCTGTCTGTCTAAGTCACACTGTAATTGCCCCCAACAAAAAACAACGACTAGCCATTTAGCACGTTACCACATCGGCTTATTCCCAACCTTGCCAAAATTACGCAATTACTCTCGCCATGGCCTTGCACTTACTGACCGGCTGACGCACAATGCAACGTGCGAGGAGCAAAATTTACCACCAATGATGACCTCTTGCATCGCTACCTGAATGTACTGCATACTCTCCAGGTAGAAGCACTCTTGCAGTGGTTTGTTCTACGCCTCCTTCACTCTACTGACGGGCACAGCCAGCCCTTGGTTGCTAGGTCAATCAACACAAATCAAACCCTACTTCGGTTCAACGAAGAGCACGCTGTTATCCATCTTTAGATTCTTCTGTTAAGGAACTGAAGCCAACATCTCATACTCACAGGATCTACAGACCTTAATAAATTCCCTCAACTTCCCAGGATTCAATCTTCGGCAGTAGTTGCTCCGAACGCCCGCATGGTTGCAATCCATTCTGCGTGGTTACTGCACTACGCCTACGTGGATCTCCATTTCAACCGAAATTACCTATGATTCCAAATCGTCTTGATTATACCTGTGTTCTTCCCTTGGCTAACCCGAACCCAGCTGGTCACAGGATTGCGCACCCCGGCAGCCTTGACGATCGTTACGGGGCTGTCCAGAAAGCAAAGTGTGTCCGTACAATTATGGCGTAGCATCTCCGTAGCCAG
>SJOL01001577.1:713342-760438 GCA_004794785.1 Opisthorchis felineus | reverse complement strand
TATTGGCGTGACAACCGCTTCCCTCCAAAAAGACGGATGGTTGCATTCGTCAAGCGTCTGGCAAAAAAACAGGTAGAAATACTTTGCCACAGTAAACGACGTTTCTTTCGGGATAGATGGATGGGCCTCATCTGGCCTCAACGCGCGGAACGGGTTTGACGTAAAGACCAAGCCGGGTAGAGACCGTTCGTAGTTACGCCTTGACAAGTTTGGGTGAGACGAGGTCACTGGGACATAATACAGGTCAGCATAGTGTTCTCTATAGACTTCAGTAACCACTATTGGATCACTCTTGGGTTAGCCGTTCCTCTCCCTCATGGAGAACGCGTTTGGCCTGCTTCCGCGGTGATGTCTCATGTACTTAAAAAGGCACATTTTTGTTTTCTTCCGGGCGAGATGTAGTATGATTTTTTGTTTTCGTATGTTCCATAGGCAGATTTCAGATTTACAGCGGCTCCGCATTTTAAGAAACGCCCGCCTAGCTTCTGTGTCTCCTGTGGTCAACTTTTTGGAAGGTAGTTGAGACATCTTTTCCAGAAGACGCCGAATCCTTTTAGGTAGCTTGCGGTTCATCCGAATGCGTGCTGTTTTTTTTGGGACGAACAGCGCGCCAGCCTCGTGTAGACAATGGTCCTGGGTAACTCTTCCACTTAAGCTGGTCCCAGTTTAAATTGATCAGGCAGGATGCCCATTCTTGAGAAGTCTGCACGGCAGAAGTTAGGAATCTACGTTTGCTGTTTGGGACTTCCGGCCAAGTAGCAGACAAACCAGAGGTCAACAAACAGTGGTTACTGTCCTGGTGGAGCGTTAGTTAACACCTGATTAACGAAATGTCTTTCGTTGCTGATGAAAAAATCCAGGACGACTGGTAGTTGGCCTGGTGGGCGCGACGACATGTTGAGTCCAAGCGTTCTGTTGGACGTCTTTGGTCAGCACCGCTGTAGAACGTCCACTATACCATAGCATTTATCAATGTGGACCCTCTGGTGTTAAACTGCACATGAGCAACCTTCCTCCGGCGTGCGCTTGGCCGGCGATCACTCTCCCACCTTACTCTCGTGAAGAAGTTTCACTTCCGAGGAAGTCATTTGCGCCTGTTTCTTGAAAGGAAGATCGTTCGTCCAGGCCGTCCGCCGCTTGTCATCGCGATTCACCTCATGCCCACCTCCACCGTCCCCGTTATTTTTCCCTACCTTCTGCATCCAGATTCTGTGCCTCGTTTCTTTATGCAAGGTTCCAATCCTGGGCAACTATAAGCTCTGTCTAATATCTTGTGCTTTGCCTCGCCAAGCTCTAGCTAACATAAACCAAAACGAAGCCCTAGTCCCTCGTTTTTGATAGACGTATCACACCCTCTGATGAGATGCAGTGCACACACACAAAAAAATAGTATGCAGCTACGCAATAAACGAGATACCCGTTTTGCTGCACTGTTCCTTCAGTCACAAGTAGATAAAATTTTGGTGGGCCTCTGTTTAAAATTGTGGTCCAAACCAAAGTTTCGTCGTCCATCTTTGGTGCACGCGCACTTTAAATCACCATTCTACTCCTGTTTCCCCAATGACAGCTGCCATTTAATTTCGCCTCCTCCGCGACTTGAAAGTTTCAGCGGCCCTTTGACTGCTCGAAATGACTGAGCCAATCTACTGGTCTGGCTTTCAAACAAACCGGATAAAATATCTGGTGCTGAGGTGCTTTGTTATTGCGCAGTCAAGAGTTATGACTTCCTAGTGGGTTTCCGCCTTGCAAATCTGGTAGCATGAGCGAGGGATAAAAATTCTGTGTGATAATCGGGTAAAACATGCAGAGTGGGTTGCCCTCTTTTGTCGCATCGTGGTGCGTTCTTGTGCATACCCCCCATCAGTAGCACGGGTGCTTCGCCCACCTCCCGTGTTTCTGAGCCTGAAATTTATTTCATTAAATCCAAGAAAGAGTACCATTGTTCTTCATCTGTAGCTGCTGGTAGGAACTTGTCCTGGTTGTATCATTTATCTGTCATCGCTGTGAAATCCAGGTGAAGGATGGCTGTCCTTTCCTCCGTTTTTTATTTTTAAAAATGCATGGGGTAGCTTGATGATACTTCGCTGCAATCATAGACTGCACTCACGGAAAATGCCATTACCACTTCTTCTCATTTGGGGTTGCACTGTACCAAGTCCACTTCATTTCTTGTTCCAGTGAGTAACCAGATACTTGTAAAATATAACGACTTTATTAGTCCGCCAATAGTAGCATTCACAGCTAGCGCTCGTCGGGAGTTTTCGTCATGAACCACTCACTGTTTGGCGCTGACAACAATGACTCAGTGGCTGGTGGCCCACTTGGTAACTTGCAGTTAAACTGCGGTCCTTATCTACCATCTCGGAAATTCTTTTGATCGTTCCTTACCTGTCCGCTGTCCCCCATCGACAGTGGTTGCACTTTGCACAACGGAGTCCCTCTGATGGGACTCTGTAACAAAACTAAAAACTACCGTCGCTGTCTGTCTAAGTCACACTGTAATTGCCCCCAACAAAAAACAACGACTAGCCATTTAGCACGTTACCACATCGGCTTATTCCCAACCTTGCCAAAATTACGCAATTACTCTCGCCATGGCCTTGCACTTACTGACCGGCTGACGCACAATGCAACGTGCGAGGAGCAAAATTTACCACCAATGATGACCTCTTGCATCGCTACCTGAATGTACTGCATACTCTCCAGGTAGAAGCACTCTTGCAGTGGTTTGTTCTACGCCTCCTTCACTCTACTGACGGGCACAGCCAGCCCTTGGTTGCTAGGTCAATCAACACAAATCAAACCCTACTTCGGTTCAACGAAGAGCACGCTGTTATCCATCTTTAGATTCTTCTGTTAAGGAACTGAAGCCAACATCTCATACTCACAGGATCTACAGACCTTAATAAATTCCCTCAACTTCCCAGGATTCAATCTTCGGCAGTAGTTGCTCCGAACGCCCGCATGGTTGCAATCCATTCTGCGTGGTTACTGCACTACGCCTACGTGGATCTCCATTTCAACCGAAATTACCTATGATTCCAAATCGTCTTGATTATACCTGTGTTCTTCCCTTGGCTAACCCGAACCCAGCTGGTCACAGGATTGCGCACCCCGGCAGCCTTGACGATCGTTACGGGGCTGTCCAGAAAGCAAAGTGTGTCCGTACAATTATGGCGTAGCATCTCCGTAGCCAGTGTGATAGACCACCCGCAGCTGTATTTCTCCACTCTCGACTGTGTCCTGTCGCGTTCTCGGACGTTTGCTGGCAGCTACGAGGAGACTTTCACCAGGGTTCAACGGCCTCTGGAACGGGCTGGTTCTAGCACGCTGAACTATTCGTTGGATCTAACCATCCCTTTTTGAGCAGCAATTTTAGTTTGCCACCTCTCCACAAATTCACTGGCTTTACCTACGGTTCTCACTCGACTCTATGCGTTAGCAATACCGCTTCCTCCCAATTAACTTCTACAACTTGCTTCCCTCAAATAGCGACACTGGTGCATCTACTCAGGTTTATTGTAAACCACACAACTTGCCGCTTATCTCTACTGCGAATTTCTCCATCCCATCTTCGCCACTTTTTGTGGCCCTTGCAATTATCTTAACTTCCCAAGATCACTGCAAAGAGAGGATAGTTTCCATGTTTAGAGTAAGATCAAACATAATACCCCCTCTCATGAACCTCTGCAGCCACGAGTACTAAAACTATATTTCATCGTTTATCGCAGCCCACATGTTTACTAATTAAATTTTCACGAAGGTACACCAGTTCGCTTAAATCGATGTGCTGCCTGACAGTTGTGGATGACAAGGCAACGTCCGAGTGAAATCCCGAAAGTGTTGAGATGAAACCGGATTCGGAATAAAACTGCGGTTGCAATCACTGCAGTCCACAAAATTCAGTTGATCTCTGTCCGCGGAACCCCTAATCACGTGGAAGGGAAACAGGGTATTTTCACTTTACCGCTCCATCTGGTTGTTGCTTTGAAATGACTCTAAGTCTCCAAAAAGATTCTGGGTTGAACATTGTCACAGTTCCGGTGAACATTCGACGGAAAGCTGGAAATTCCTTGATTATACGCAACGATACACTTTGGATATTGCCCGGCAAGGTAAGAATGTTCATAACGGATGCGTTCGAACCCACCGAAGCAACGGGTCAACCGCATTAGAAGCTGTAATTTAAAACCTGTCCGTAATTCGGTCATTATGACAGAACCTTCCGAGAGCGCTTTTGAGATGCTGTTTAAATCCCGTTTTAACGCACCTGAAAGCCAACAAACGTCTACAGCGCAACCTGGATTCATACTGAGCACCTCTACCATTAGGAACAAGCTTGTCTTTTGGATGGCTGGGTCCCAGTTAAGGTCGGTGGACTCGGCCAGGATGTTATATTTTTCCCTTTTAAGAAGACCTCCGATCAAGATCCCCACATTCCGCCATTATAAGAACCTGGAGTATACTCCAGGTAGAAAGTGCGACGTGCTTCGGGAGTTTTCGGACCTTGTTCTCACCTTGTTTGGCCTAATCTTGTCAGGACATACTTTTGCTTCTAGCTGGCAAGAGGGGAAGCGTATGGTTCGGAGCAGCTGCTTTCGAATCCATGTTGATCGTCGACGGCCCGAGCAAACTATGAAGTTGTGGAGCTGTGGTGTCCATTAGCTGCAAAGTGATGTCAGTGAGCAAAACTCGCCAAACAACGATGCAGTGGACACATTGCTCGTTATTTTTACTGACATGAAAACTGTTCCCGAGCTGAATAATAGTCAGGCCTGGGTAAATGATGGTTGCTTTATGCCGACAGAACCCAGTTTGCTGCTCAATAAAATAACGCATCTCACGATCAAGCCAGCGAATTTGCTTTTATGCTTTCGCTACAAGTTAGCAACTCACTTAACTAACTGTTCATGTTTTTCCGCGCCTGCACGCTTCCTCCAATCCAAACACATTACCGGTTGGCCACTTCGGCCTTCCTGCAATGTACTGGTTCCAATAAAATCCCTTAAGCGCCTTTCACTACTTTTGTCCCAGCTCCAGGTTGGATGTTTTTCTTGGATGGTTGAGAGCCAAATACATAAACTTCGCACCCGATCTAGTCCTGAGACAAAAAGCTTGGACGGGTGTTGGTTCTTAATCGGCACTTTACCATCTTCGATAGGTATTATCTGCCACGTAGCACCCAAAGCGTGCACGGCGATTTTGTGTCGTCGCTGTGATTATTTGCCTTCACGGAAGCTTTCCGTATGTATCGTAGCGGTATACCTAGGAGGCTGTGGTTTATCGTTACTATTATTATCATTATTATTACACTACGGAGTAAACCTTGAAAATACCGCGAGCCAAGTCTGCGGTACCCATGACCTTTCTCCTCCAAGTCTTACCAACAAGATCTTTGTTGTTTTTAAAAGGACAGCGATAAACTTGCTCTCAAAAAGTGGTGGGAATCCGTTGCCATAAGCCTTAGCTGTAAGCTAATCGACCTACAAGTTTGGTGTCTCTTTTGGCAGTGCCGATTTTTTAAGTCTTGTGCTATATGAGGAATGTCTTATACCGCTCCCACTAACAGTGCGGACGCTTCGGGCTCCTACCTAACCAGTTGCTCCGTCTTCCATCCCAGACATCCGTCATGCTTTTCTACAATCCCATGCCCTTGAGCACCTTAATAAAGCATTGACACGAGTTATTCCACCCCGCCAACAATGTTAATGCCAGATAAAATGGGTTTCTAGACCAGTGGTCGGTAACTACCTGCAGGATATTTTGCATTGGTCACATTTCGTCTTCTCACGATGCACATTTATGTGTCATCTTTGAGACCCTTGACCAAATCCCCCAGACTGACCTACAGTAATTTACAATCTACGACCGTAGTTGTTCACTTATGCCTCGATTCAAGTTTTAAGGCACACAGACCGATAAAATCGTTGATCTGTCTCCACTTGCACTTACCATTTTCACCAACGTTAGCCAGGAAAACACGCTTGGATCCCGCGTTTCTCGGTGCACATCGCCGAATCCATCGTTTGTGGTTTACTCCCTCTTTTTGCTGGTTAAATTCGGATAACCGATCCCCTACCAGCATTGTCTGACATCACCTATCCAGAAACTATCCAGCATTCAGACCTATCCGGAGCCTTCCCTCATAGTTCTTTAGGTATGGACAGTTGTTCCGTTCATGATGCACGGTGCTCTTGTACTTTTAGATTCCCCATAGGATCCTTGTCCCTAATCAGCTCTCAATCTTCGCGTGAGATACCCCATTCTTGGGTAATCCTGCTCCCTTTAACCAGACTTGGTATCAGGTGGCCATAGCCTGCAGGTGTTTCCCCTCATCCGCTGTATCTACTTGCCACTATCCTCCGTTTTGAAGTCGCTGTTCTATACGCCCCGCCGTGTTCAGGTGCCTAACGGATCGCTGCGGTATGCGCGATGCTCGATAACGAAGTTAAAGTCTCCGATGCACGCTTCGCCATATCGCTCAGGCAGCCTGTTTTCTTGTCAAGATCTCTTATAGGTGACACACCTCAGAATAAACACGGTCTCCCACATCGCCTAGCCCACCAAATAGCCTGCACTTTTGGCCACACCCGGAGATTTTTTCCCGTATTTCCACAATGTAAACAGCCCAAATTTTTGCTCTCCTTTTTCAGCTCTCGAACAACCTTTCAAACCGACCTCCCATGTCTCTACTGCAGACTACTGAACAGTTTCTCCATCACTACCTTCACCATATCATATGACTTGGGGTTTTGATACGCCCCTGGCTCTTACCTGTCTATCGAAGTAACCGAACGACTTCCGCACCACAGATTAAACTGGAGACGTTCTTTGATAAGGGCTGTTAGAAATTTTGAGCTGTCTTCTCTTCGCGGCGCTTGACCTGTTTCCGCTCGAGTATCGCCGCCTCCGGGGAAACCTAATACTTACTTATTCCCTGTTTGAACAATGTTTTGCCAATAGGGTTTTCACCTTTGAGCCAGCAAGCACATAATGAGGACATGGTAAGAAGGGTTTCAAGCTCAGAGCGAACACATTTATAAGGCGAAATTTTTTCTCATTTAGTGCAGTAGCTGCATGGAATTACCTCCCTCCGACGGTTGTCCAGGCTCCTTCCAGAACCCAGTTTAAAGCACTATTAGACACCTTCTTATGCAAGTCCTCGTGTTGGCAAACATACTGCCCCGTGCTGAGCACTTAAAGAGCAGTGCTGCACACTATTTGCTTGTGTCTTTCAGGTGTACGACAGCCGCTGAACGAAAAGAACAAAACTGACCCGGGAAACATGGGCATAAGCCTCGATCCTGTGTATCAATCCGTGAATCCGTCTCATCAATTTTCTGAAATGCATGCACAAATTTGGCGAGGCTCTTCAGTATTACCCCCTTTTGGAATAACCGACCTCACGGGTGTTCCGATTCACTAGCCTCTGAACCCAGCGGGCATGCATGGTCTTTCTTCTTTAATAAAGAATAAGCCCTCCTAACTTCCCACTATTCGCCTAAAAGTCTATTTGTGTTGGAATCGATCCCGTTTGACCACGCGTGGGCCAAGCCTGGCAGATCTTCCTGCTGATTCTATCTCTGCAGATTCGTCCAGCGTTGTGAACCGCAGTCAAAACAACCACGGCATTTGTGCAAGATAACATGTGAACTCTTGCGCCGGCGATCGTCCCGCTAAAAAAATAGTAGGTTTTGAACATGTTGATGTGGTTGTACCATTGATTGATCCGAAATTCGCTTGAGCAAGCTTAGAAATACATACCCTGGTCCAACGTATCTCAACTTAGGTTTAACTACAGATAGGATAGAATTTGTAATTATTCATCCGTGCCACTGAAAGATACGGTATCACCTTGTTCAAGAGACACAGAATGGTGAAACTTGATGTGAAACTTGATGTGAAACTTGATGTTCCGAAATGATTTTTTATTTCGTGTAGTTCGGTGATCCCGAAAAACTATCATTTTAAACAAGCATCTTTCAGCAGGAGGCCAATAAATTATGTGACCGTACGATGTTGGGACTCAACAGTATCAACATCGAGGAAATCAAAGCTTCGGAGAAAAGTATTTCTGTTTGCATTTCATAATCGGTGTATTTCACCCCCCAGTCGTGGCGTAGATCAACGTGACCATTTCCTGAAGCATTTACTCTAGTGGTCCATTACAGGTTCAAAGCGAATTCGTCCGTAGATGGCTTTTCGCTTCTGAAAAACACGGGAGCCACAATTGCATCCCCCAGACTCGGCAATTTCAAGCAACTGCCTAATAAATCTTTCTTACCCCGCTTTCGCTCCCATTTAGAACAAGCTGTCACTCAAAACTCACCGGTCTTCCTCAGCGCGGTAACGTGCTTCTACAAACTTGTTTCACTTTCCTGCGGAAGTTTGATGTTGATTCATATTCGCTCACTTGCAATTTTTGCTTGCCTGTTGCCATTTGTGCACAGTACTGGAACATCCTGGTCCAGCACTTTATGTGACGAGGCGCAAATATTTTATTTCAACTTACTTGCACGGATCTTGGTAGTTGCTATATAGTCCGATTGCAGTTTTACTGCCTTCGGCACCCTGCATGTCTACACATCTATTCAAGTTGAAGTACTTTGTGAAAACGAGCCTCTTTGGAACGCCACCAAAAAGAATGTTTCTTGATGATGCCATAACAAGCGCAGGCAACCCCACAGGGTCTCATAGAGACATTCTGGCAGCCAAACCGCCCCCGGAAGCAAAAAGAAACAAACGGATGCATGTTCACCGCTAATCCCTGAAATACAGCGAACACAGGCCCCCAAAAGTTGGCACTCTACGGGATACTGGCAGCATCCATCGAAATTTCCGACCACGTGAGCAGAAACGACGTCCCACAAAGACGTGCTCTCTCAAACCAGACGAATAGGGGGCGAATCACCTGAAACTGAACAGCGTTCCTGGGAGGCATGAAGTCAAGAAGCATATGGGCACAACGCAGTGGCTCTTTTCAAGCTTGAGAATCACAGGCTCCCTCTCCTCACCTGCGTATGAAGCAGAAATAATACTGAGGTGCTTGTCCACGAAACACCCCGGTCTTTTCCACAGGCTTCCCGATATTCAGGTCTGCTCCCCTTGAACGACGGTCCATAATCGCACTTCCGGAAACGTGGCTTACACCACACATCTCTGACGCTGTGACCTCAATTAACGATTGACTTGGAACGCAGGTGGGCTCGTGGAGTTGCCTCATACTTCAATGCGACTCTGCCCAACCCGACTGTCTCAGATTGGCACCAACTCCGCCTTTTTGTGATATGTAGTGGTCCAGCAACTAAAAAACCGCTTCACCAGGAGTGTGTGGCAAAGAAATAAAAATAATATCGCTAGATTGAGTGTACAACAATAGAGTCAAACGGAACAGGCTCACTAAAAATTGTTCTCTTCAAAATAGTTCGTCTTCGGCCCAGGTCAGTGAACAAATAATAATCCAATTATGGCTGTCCAGGGGCCTTACTTTGAACAGTTCTCACACAATGAAATCCGAAGATAGCCTCAAATTTTTTGATACAAGAGTTAGCACACGAAACTCCCGAATGACCGCTGCAAGTGCGAGGAAAATCAGAAGAGAAAGTCGGATCACGTGATCACGTTTGTATTCTGTGTAATTGTGTAGAAGCGCGCTTTAGAACTTTCAGCGTGTTCAAACAAAAACGTTTATGCGGTTGACGAAATACGTAATGTCGTAATGGAAGCAAAAGTAAGGTACATAACACCACAAATGCATTGTGGGTTCAAATTCCTTTGCACGGGACCAACTCTCTTCTAGACGTCCTCAGCCGTTGCCCTGTGATGTTTTTTACCTTTCTTTTGCTTTCATCATAACGTTACGTAGTTCATCAATTCCATAAACTTTTTTGTTTGAATGCGCAAAACCACAAAAACACGCATTTGTACAATTTACACACAATACAGGCGTGGTCACGTGCTCCGACTTTCTCTTGTCATTTCGCTCGCGCTTACAGCGGTCATTCGCGAGCTTCACGTGCTAACGCTGGTATCAAAACATTTCAGACTGTCTTCGGAGTTTATTGTATGTGGGAGCTTCCAGGAAAGAAGACCCCTGGACATCCACGACTGGGGTATTATTTATTCACTGACCTGGGCCAACGACGAACTATTTTAAAGAGAACAATTCTTAGTCAGTCTGTTCCATTCGACCCTTTTTATCATTGTGTACTCAATTCAGAGTAACTATATTTATTACTTTGCCACACACTCCCCCTAAAGTAGCTTTTTTGGTACCCAGACCACTACACCCTTATGCCCGCGGGAAAATGACCTGCTTCTCAAACAAACCTTGAAAATCTTCCTCCGGCTACCACTTTACGCATTTCTGAACGCCCCAAAGACCTCCTGAATGGCGGCAACTTTTTACTAGTTTGGAAGGAGGCGATTGTCACGCCAATCTGCCAATCTGGTAACCGCTTATAGCCCAGCGGCTGCAGGCCTATTATCATCGCCTGCATACTGATAGGTGATGGAAAGCATTCTTAAGCGTCCTTAAATCACCTCAGTTCCCACGAAATGATATACCCAGCGCAATGCTAATACCTCCCAAACCGTTCTTGCGTGACAGACGGGCCCGAATAAATGGACAGCTCAACCCAAACCAAAGACGCAGGACTTGCATGCCATATATTTCGACTCCTCAAAAGCGTTCCATCGAGACCCACAGGTTCCGCTGCCTCATTAATTTGAGTCTTATGGGGCAAAAAAGAGCAATTCTGCGCTGCATTAAGACGTTCCTTTCATAAATAACATTTCCAAAGAACTTCCGGTCAGCCTTCTTTTCTTCTTCTTCGGTTACCGGTCTCAAATCCGTTGATAATGAATCTCGCCTCGCAGTCCTTGACCTCTTTCGCCTGGGGTATCGTAGCCTCCGAGGAGACCTATTGTCTACACATACTCTGTTGGGACAAGGTTCAGCCGACAGTTTTTCTACTGTTGACCGGACTAACATACGGCGGGTAATGGTAAGAAGTTTCTCAAGCTCAGAACGAACACCTGTATTGGGCAACAGTTTCTCTCAGCTCTGGCAGTTGGTGCGTGGAATAACCTTCCCGAGACGGTTGTCAAAGCTGGAGCTGGAACCTAGTTCAAAGCGCTTTTAGATGCTTTTTTACGTAAGTCCTCTTGCTGGCAAGCTTACTGCCCAGCGCTCAGTACTTTAAGAGCTCTGCTACACACTTTTTCGGTTGTACCTTTCAGGTGAACGGAAGCCACAAAACGACAAGAATCAAACAAACCCAAAAAGCTTGGGCAAAAGCCTCGATCCTGTGTATCAATCCGTGAATCCGTTACTACTTTAGTAAAGAGTGTCTGCCATTTTAGTTGATTTATATGTATGTATTGTGACGTACAACCTTGTTTATTGAGCTTCGGCTCATGAGCTTTCCTTCTGTTTCCTTTCCCCAGAAATTATTGTGACTCCCTGCCTTCGGAGGCTCACTGCCCCTTGGTGCTTCCGTAGCGTGCATACTACATTATTCAGCTAACGAGTGTCTAGGTATGAAGTGGCGTTTTAACCAATCAGGGTGCAGTTTCCCGCGGTGGACCAGTGTCCTCGTTAGCGTCCTTTGCTGAGTGCGAACGCTTTTGGCTACCCAAGATGCAGCGGTTTTTCAGATTTGTCTTACCCAACGAATTTCGGTCATTAACAAATGACCGAACTAATATTTTGAAGCCAGCAGTAATCGGGTAAGTATTCCTCTTGCCCTCGAACGGAAACCGGAATTGTTGACTGATTTTCTATGTAATAGATAATAATCGTTCAGCTGTAACACCCTTTCGGTGCCTAGCTGCCATGCCGACGGAAGGAGGCACGAAGGCTGGGATACTGTCAGGTTGCCCAAACCTAGACAGGGGATGTCGAGAGGCAGAGGTCAGGTTCGAACCAAGGACCTTCTAGTCAGTAAATTCGCGCTCTCACCACTGAGCCATCTATGTACCTGTTAGTTGCACTCGTGGCAATTCAGTGACGGTACGGTAATCCCGGAGCAGCAAACAGTTCCTACGACCGTGTGAACGACAGCCCATATGTAACCGGCTCCACTGGAGAGAAGTTAACACTTATTCTTCTGGATATACGGGACTAGAGCATGACGTGGTGGTTCTCAGTAAGCTGGGTTGGTTCGTTTGGTGGAGCTTCCTCTTTTGGCACCCGTAGGCACAGTCAAATGGTGCTACGTATGGTTATGCCCTTGAACTCGTGTTTCCTGTCTTGGTGTTGCGCGATCAATCGTTGCATGGGCATTTCTATTGTGTGAAGACAACGGAGTTGAAAACGGACGGTCTGTGGGTCCAGGTCCTTCTTGGAGGAAATTTGACACGGGGGTTGAATTTTTTGCACGGGAATGCACATTTATGTCAGGCAACGGGTGTAATATACGCAAAGTAGGTAAGGATCACAATTGGAAACAACATTCGCACGGGGGCATCATAGAGGTGACTGTGCCAGACATCTCCAAAGAACAGGGGCAAGCATGGAAAGACGTTTAGAGCTGATGAGAAAAAGCCAACCATCTAAGACATCCCCAGGTTTTTGACCACCGGTGTTTCAAAGGCGTTGATGATATCAGATGACACCGACGAGTCCGTAACAGGGTATCTAGAAACCGGATATTGTGCGCCAGGTTCTTCAGTCCCAGAGGACATCCTGCGTCACTGATTGTGCTGGTTTGCTGATGAGCTTCACATGCCAAATCATCGTCTTCATCATCGCTTCATTCAGAATGGCGCACACCGCGAATTAGACATGCGAGTTAGCAGAAGGGTGTGGGAGTCTACGAGCATTTTGTGTGTTATTGGTGCTGTCCACCTTCAGGGCTGACGTCCCAGTCACTCCTTGCGCTTTGCTGGGATCGTCGTAAGAAATGGTGACCAGTCGATGCCGTTGGGGTTCGTGCTGTCAGTTTTCAGATTACCTGATTGGGCGTCTGGAGTTGTAACCGCCTCAAACTGTTTGAGAGGTGTTAACTTCTGGTTTCTTCCTCAGACAATTTTAATAAGGCTTGGAGTATAATTAGGGCTGGAGGTAGCTCAGTGATTAAGGTGCCAGCTTATGGACTGGACGTTCCGTGATTCGAACCCAACCTCAGCATCTCGACTGCTCCTGTCTAGGCTTGAACAACCTGGCAGTATCCCAGGGGCCTGCCTCCATTCGTTGGTATGGCAGCTAGACACCGAAAGGGTGCTACACCTGAACGATTTTTTGTGGTTGTCCGGCAATGAGGCACGTGTCAGCGGTAGTGTTGCCGCCTCTGGTCAGTGGTGATAGCCATTGTGTTAGTATATGCGTTGTCACATGTTCGGGAGCGAAAGCGTAAAGCCTGTGAGCACAGAGCAACAATTGAGAATGCTTCAGCTGTAGCACCCTTGTGCTGCGTAGCTGCCATGCCACCCGATTGAAGCACGAGGGCTGAGATACTACCAGGCTACCCAACCTTAGACCGGAGCAGCCGAAATGCCAAAATTGGGTTCGAACCACGAACCTGTGGATCAGTAAGCTCGCGCCTTAATTACTGCGTTATTTCGAGCTCAAAAGAACACGCTCGTAGTCTAGCGACGTCCCAGATACAAACCGAAATGTGGCCGTTTAATACAAACTGGTGCTTTTCGTGAGAGGGGACAGCGAAGAGCAAACCACAGCAAATCACCTGAATCCATTATGTCCTGGTAGCACACTTGGACATGTGGCATTTGACAAGAGTTGTACATTTTTCGCGGTGGAAAAGAAAGGTGAAAACAGAAGCAAAGGTCCGCCAACATGTTCCATTTGAAGTTTTTCCCATGTTACCGGGACGGGTTTTGGAAGTGCAATAGGCTAGCAAATGTGCACGCAGATGGCATGGTTACCATCGTGTTGGACGACCTTTCCAAGCCTTAAGAATCATATAAAGGCTTGGAGCATGGGCCACCGGGCTTCAATCCCGCGACTTCGAAATCACCGCTGCTATTTTCATCGATAACCATACTAGTGCCCGTAGTGGTGTAACGCTCCAATTTCCGCCCCATTTTTTCTAAACCTGGATCCCCAATGTGGGTTGATCATTCTTACCTTTGTGCTGTTAGGCGAAACATTAGGATGTTTGAACGCAAGTGCTCCTAACCCTTCCGTCCTGCGCAGCCTGTTGTTGTTCACGGTTCCTGTACTACCATTGACAGTGCCAAGTACAAGTCCATCACTTTGAACGCTTTTCAGCTGTCCATTAAACCTGGACAGATTCCTCCTGGAATTTTACGACAGCAGTTAGAATTTCCGGTCTCTCTATCCTGTTTCTGACTCCAGTGGAATTCTGAGCTCGCTTCTTCAAGGAATGCTAATACCTTTGACGTTTTGCCTCGAATTCCATCCTTTTCTCAACTTCCATCCCAGTTTCGCACTACCAGCCACTTAACCTGAAACTGATCCCCAACGGCCTTTGCCACTAGATACCCATAAGCCTCCTATTACGAAGTCCCCTATCTTATTCTGTACATTTGTTCCATAACTCTCTCCAATTGTATCCCGTTCCTCTCTCCAATGTGATTCATTGGAGAGGTCCCATTTCCACGTGTGGCTCTTTTTATGAACAACTATCGTCTCACCCGTGTTACCCCTATTTTGCCCAAGTTTCGTTATTTAATCCTGGTGAAACCGTAAACTATCACCAGTATGGCTTCACGGGCCTTTGTTCTACTGGCGACCTACACGTCCCGTGTATGATCGTCTATCGCATTGGAATGCCTTGACGTTTTGAAGATATTCGGCGGAGTATTAGAAGAAATGCTTGTACGACATCTCAACTTGGTGGGCGGGATAGGAAGCCTCTTGGTACACTTTGACAGAGTTCTCTGTCGGATCTATAAGATCACTGAAGGCGCTTCCCAATGTTTTGCTGTTCTTTTGTCAACTATATCCTATCCTGTTGCTGGCTCCGTCAACTTCTTTGATATCGCAACCGCCCAACTCTCTGACAGCTGTTCTGCTCAAATGTGCGCTTGGATTAGTGGTGACAGCACACTGAACGTCAGTTTGACAAAAACTCATAAATGGAGCTCGTTAACGCAGATGTATTCGCTTCCACCAAACCCACATGTCTCTATCTTCTTCAGTCGTTTCTCTGCTACCATCTTGTCGACATCATCATCATTACCATTGACGGCAATACAACGGTACTACATAGTGGCACTCAACTTCCATACTGTTTATTTACTCCAGCCTTGTCTTCTACTTATCCGGTTACTACCTTCTTAATCCATCTATTTCGTACAATCTCAACTGGTTTACGTGTGCGAAGTTGCCTGGGACTCTAGCCTCATGAAAACTTTTCTTCCGCTTCTGTGAATATTTCCCCCTCCTGATGTCCTTTCTGCAAGTCCCAGGTCCATCCCACAATGGAACATTTACATCATATTTAGGGTGACGGCTCTTCTGCGTATCTTTCGCCTCTGCAATTCGACCGAAGCTCGTGCGTCCTGATGACTTCCCTTTTGCCGACAGTCTGTAAACATATCCTCTCTCACCCCTTTATCGCCACTGGTGTAGTAAGCGCTCTATTTCCTCCCACAATCGTTTAGTCATCCGACTCGCCTTCGCTCTTCAGGACGGTTTCGCCCTTCCTGGAGTTCATTAGGTAGGTCTGGGCTCCAAGTTCCCGTCAACCTCATGCTCTACTTGAACACCAAATTATACAGTAGTGGCGAAACGCACCCACTTTGGAGATAGTTTTCTTGCTAGTAGAAACTCAACTGAATTTCTTTCTTCATATCCTTCAACTGAATGTGCTGCACAAAGGTCGCTTCACAATATTTGGGTAGTATGCTATTTCAAGAAACCACCCCGATATCTCGACTACCACACCAATACGAGGCAGCACAATTAGTTGAAGACTATCACAAACGAGAGATTCACTTTTATCTCGAGTAAGACGAAATGAGTGTATCCTTTTCTATTTTCTCCAGGGCTTTCTGTCTATGGAGTTCTCTTCTCGGTTCTCCTAAATTGTAATCATATTTCCAAGACTTGAGTAGACCTCTCGAGGCCCCCGCTAGGTCCCACCTTATCGAACTATTCTTATGGCGTTCGTTTGCCCCATATTGATGTGACTTCTCGGTCATTTAACCGATTTCATTTCTACCATTCTTGCATGGAGTCCTGTCCCGTTTGGTGCCACGGTTTCATAGGATAGGTTGCACTGGTCAGTACGCGTAGACTATCACATTCAGCATAGTAAGTTAGGAAGTTGAAGGGCGACAATTATGTGGATGTCGAACCTGCTTATAAACGGTAACAGGTAGGTAGCCACCGGCCCAGAGATGGTAAAGGCTGGAGCTCGGTTTACGCATCTTCATTTATACCAGCATTTACGGTACATGTATGTCACCTCACCGTAAAATCATCCATATGAACGTCATCTCCTCGTAGACATAAACCAATGACAGTCCACTAGTACTTCTTGAGAGCAGTCGACTGCCTTACCATTGCACAGTATAGCGGTCGTCTCTGTCGGCCTGAGCACTTGGATACTTCGCAGCACAGTTCCGATGACGCGCATTACTGAGGACGTCAGCCATCCGAAAACCGGAGTAGAAAACAGATTTTAGTTTTGCGGGAAACGGGGGAGAGATGGCTTAGTGGTTAGAGCGCGAATTTACTGACTGGAAGGTCCGTGGTGCGAACCCGACCTCTGCCTCTCGACTTCCCCTGTCTAGGCTTGGGCAACCTGACAGTATCCCAGCCCTCGTGCCTCCTTCCGTCGGCATGGCAGCTAGGCACCGAAAGGGTGTTACAGCTGGACGATTTTTTTGCGGGAAACGGTGTGAAGTTCATTTAAACGGACGAAAGGGACGATTCAGCTGGGGCCCTCTCAACTTGTTCCCAAACCACAACAACAACTCTCCCGAATACAAGCAAACGAATCTATTGGAACCTAATGAAATCACGGCTCAAAAACGCAAACGGTCTGTCAATTGAACAGTGATTTGTTTCTTTAAATTTTTGACTGAGTTGCTAGAGTTCCACCATTGACGCTATTTGTCGTCGCTTATCAACGTGCTGATGATGAAACTAATGTACTTGCTCAAGTATTGAGTAACGGTTTTTGACAGTGTCTCTGGGATAACTTCGTATTTGCAAGTTGGTGGACGCGTTTGTAAGCTTGTTAGAAGGAACCCAGATATTCACAACTGCTATAAACGACACTACCTATTGGTGGCCCACCAATCAACTAAAAATCCCCCAGTTCCTGAGAGACCACCTCCTGACAGAGACCATTTTTATCAGTTCCAAAGGGGAATGACTACATAACCATCAAGCTCAGTCTCGTTGGCATTTTTCTTGCTTATGGATGGTCAGGTCGCGTACCCAGTGGCGTTATTTCATCAGAGGTATCGTCTTCAGTCAACAAGTATTCCGCTTCAAACCTCCACACAATCGACAAATGCCAATTGTCACCGTCACAGTCTAACGCATTAAGAGGCCCGTATTTGGGGAACCTTGAGTACAATCTAATGGAGCTGGAAAGTTCTTCTCACAAGGGTACAGAGTTATAGAGTGGTGAATTAGATTTGACTGATCTCCCTTCATTCATTCATTCATTCATTCATTCATTCATTCATTCATTCGTTCATTCATTCATTCATTCATTCATTCATTCATTCATTCATTCATTCATTCATTCATTCATTCATTCATTCATCCATTCATTCATTCATTCATTCATTCATTCATTCATTCATTCATTCATTTATTCCTTCCGGCTTGTGAATTTATAGTATTGTGTTCAGATTGCCAGTATGCTCATTCGTTCTTGTTTTGTAGCAGCTAACTGCGACGGGGGTTAAGTTTAAGTATGCTCGTTGTTATCGAAGCGCCCGCGCTGGCTTCCTTATTGAGGAACTTGGTGCTGTGTTCTGCTGCTATCACATAGATTTTGCATCACTTCGCAAACTCATTCTATGGTAGTAGGTGGACCAAACATGAACAGAGTCTTGATTAGTCACCACTACTAGCCTCCAAGGTGCACTTTTGAAAACAAAAACTGTCTGCTTCATATTTCCTGAATCTGAAAAACTAGTGATCCAACAGCTTCCGTAAACCAAATTCGAACCGGTTAATCATCTTCTGTAAACGCAGTATCTTGACTATGGGCCAAAGTATACACAGTGTGAACTAAAAGACTGGGTCCTTGGACGGAACTCGAATCCGCGGAATGTATCCACTGATTGTTGAACAGACTCTTCTGAGGCACTAGTGTAACGTCGCCACACGATAAATAATCGAATAACACAATGCAGTATTTTAGCTAAGTCGTCGACTTTTTTGTCCTTGATTCTGGGAGTCAGTTTTCTTGTCAATTTTCCTCGCTTTCTGTGATAACACGGGCAGCTCTGGTGCCAACTAACCGCGTGAGAGTGCAGAGCGGAAAAGTACACCTACATTCCGTATGGACGCTGTGAATGGGGACGTTATCAGTTGCATTTTGTAGCAGTGGCAGGCAGAATTAATTAAGATACAACCGGCCGTAACTTAGGAAACGAGTAGTGTAGTTGACAGATTACTATAGCTTTCTCAAAAGTTTTGTTCCAGGACGCCGCTGATCTTCGGCTTGGTGTATCTAAAGTTAGCTTACGAGATCATGGTGGTGCGTCCACTGCAGGTTACCTGTCGCAATCTTTGTTATCAAAACATGGAGTCCACTGCTGATTGTGAATGAAATTAAATATGTAGGATCATTCAGACAAGCTGCTTTGTATCAGAGATTCCCAGTGAAAAAAGCACCAATTTTTCCTTTGACCTTCCTCTATTCTGTCAAATAATTTGTTCAGTTCGCCGTCAGTATTTAATTCATGCGATATTCTCATTCCGGAACTCAGTCTAGTCATTTTCTTTTCGATTTCGTAGAATTCATCCAGTTCAACGTAATTGCTTAACTGTGCAAATGCGACCAACTAAATGTGTTTCTCGTCAGATATACGCACTCAACCACTTTTCAAAACGTACCATGAAGATATACACTCGTACTGGGGACAAGGGGTTTTCCAACTTGTTCACTGGAGAGAGACGACCCAAGACAGATCGAGTGTTTCAAGCTTTGGGGACAGTAGACGAGCTGTCCTGCACGATTGCTGTTGCTCTGGCTCATATCCAACAGCACACGGCAAATGTCGATCCGAATATCAAGATTTCTACTTTGTGCGACGAATTGGAGCGCATCCAGTGTCGCCTGCAGGCTGTGGGATCTTCGATAGCTACACCACTACCTGAACCGGAGAATGAATTGTCGGCACCGCATCCGAGAAGGAGTCAACGGTACGCACATGTTGATTTTCCTGACCAGGCGATTTCCGGGGAATTGGAACCCTGGATTGACCGAATGACAGCTGAACTACCGCCACTTCGACAATTTATACTTCCATCTGGTGGACTGCCTGGCTCTACTCTTCATTTGGCTCGGGCTGTCTGCCGAAGAGCCGAACGGCGTGTTGTGCTTCTGAACATAAGTGTGCCTCATCCAGTCGTGGAACCAGAGGTCATACGCTACTTGAATCGGTTGAGCGACTACCTGTTCACTGCGGCTCGTTATGTGACTCATCTGTTCGGCCTACCTGAAAAACAGTACATCGTTAATCCTAAGAAATAAGCCAACTACGCTGTCTCAACTGGTGCCTTTTAGTCCTGTGATTTTCTCTCTTACTGTCGTGCCAGTTGCTGGCTTTGATTCTTTTAGTATAAGTTGCTGTCTTCTCCTTTTTTACTGTTGTCATTTTCACTTTCCAGATGTATACGTATGTATCCTGGTGATGAACTCGGTCGTGGGGCAGGCAAGGTTCGCAACTTTTCTGCTTTATTCACCCTTGTTCACCGTTCGTTTCGTAAATTTTTATCGCGACATTCTTTATTCTTGAGCTCGTTTGCCGACTATGGGGGTAACCAATGCTTGCACATGAATGGCAGTGCATTTTTGTTGCTTTGCCCATCCTAATGGATCGGAAAAAAAACTACGGGGACCTTGTTCACCTTCATTATGCTCTATGTTTCCTGCGACACGATGTGTTGGTGTGACGCTTGCCATGGAATGCTTATTAATGCCTGGATTGCTTCTCAATACCCAACAGGGTGATCTTAGCTATTACTAGTATTTTTCCACTGGTTTACTTCCCAGAACCTTTCAATGAAGTCGAGTTAGTTCATTGGTTAGGTTACTGACCAGGAGGTCCGTGATTCGAACCCAACCTTGGCATCTCGTCTGCCCCTGTATAGGCCTGGGTAAACTGGTAGTATCTCAGCCCTCGTGCTTCTTTCGGGCGGAAAAGCAGCTAGACACCGAAAGGGTGTTACAACTGGGCGGCTATTAACGATGAAAACACTTAAGTTTTAGCTTTCATTCAACTGTGTACTCGTTGGTACTCGACTATTTTACCATGGCGGTAATTTTTTTCGAATGTGAAAGTAGTTTTTGTAAAGCAGTAGTCTGTGTTTCGGATGCCTTATATGGTGGCATCACAGAATTGCTTCGCCTGCCTCAGTGTTAATGTTCTAAAATCAAACTGTGGCGTTCCCCGTGAAGAATAACCAATTAAAAACTACCGATTGTTTACCAAGCCCTTCTGAAACAATAACCATTCCCATTTAAGCTTGCGTGGGGCGTTTCCAGTAAGAATTGTTTTTTGGAAGGGAAGATGGAGCTAGATAAGTCCTGAAAGTATCTTGCATGTTGCTCCGTGCTAGTTGCATGTTAGATTGCTATAACACTCCTTTGGCACGACCCAACAGCAGGAATGCTATCCGCTCTTCCATAAAGTAGAAAAGACATTCAGGCATTTCCCACTTCCGATTCGCTTCTGTAACGCGTGACGTAGCTTGAAAGGTATGGCGCTAGTTACCAACTCAAAGGTTTCTGTCTCCAGTGCAGTTTTGATCTGACGTCTGGAAGCTGTGTCGATATGGATATATTCATGATGACTAAGTTGGTCTTTTCGGCCGCTCGGCGTTTGCTTATCAGTCGTTACATGTTGATGCAAGCAGCACGAGCTACATGAGGTCGTTCAGCTTACTAAAACGGTAATCAGGGTGAATTATAGCATCTAACACCAACGGCCAAGTGCCGAAGGGATGATTTTAGAAAACCTGGAAATTTCTACAGAATACTTCTAACAAGGTAAAAGCTTGGGACTCGACAGGAAATGCCTTACTGGGTGGCTTTGTCCCCTAATATGCAATGCCTGTAATATTGTTCAAGATCTCTGGTCCTAGGTAGGCGGTTGCCACATCCCAAGTGAAACGTCAGAGCGAAACCGAAGCATGCGGTTGTTAGGCGAAAGTGAACCAATCAGTGGGGAGTGACTTCTGGGCAATAACTAACTGGTTTACTCGTAGTAGTAGGACGTAGCTCCGAAAGATAATTCACAAAACGGGTGGACCTCCCATCTGAGCAGTCATCATTTGAGGAGCTGATCAACACGTGACCGCGTTCCGTGGCTGAAGAATGAGTGGCACTAAGTGCAAGTTACACTGCTGATCGGCCACTCGTGTCCGAACAGTCTAGTTTGCAGCTAGTTACTGGGAGGTTGTGAATTCGAATTTATCAGCAGACTCGTGAGATGCGTAATGCTGATAATTCCCAATAAGAACGAGACAACTATGCGGTGCATCTCTACTCTTCGGTGTAGGCCGATAGAACGGATTATCGATATTCAAAGGCTCACTGAATTTATTTGCTGGACTCATTCAGTACAATTTCGCCCCCACGAATAAATTTTCAAGGTGATTTGGCTGACTGAAGGCGTCCCAGGTTCGATGGATGTCAACAGTTTTAATGGACTGTTAAAGCTACCGTGGTTCCCTTGACCGTAGAAAGAGGATTTCGACAACGAACCCTGAGTAGGCAAGCAATGGAGAAAAAGATTCCGCTGGACGCTGTCAGATATGCATGGACCTTCCAGGAATGCAACAGGACAACACGTGATAAATTCGCTTAAGAAACTGAGGTTGTTTTGCCGATACTCAATCCCGACATATTGGATGGTTGATTACATGGTCGAGATATGTTCAAAGTTCGAGACTTTCTCTGCCTATCAGGGGTTCTTGGTACGAACTCGGCCCCTGGCCTTTCAATCGCCTCCGGCTAATTTTAGGTGACTTGACAATATTTAAGCCCTCATTCGTCCCTTGAGGCTGCATGTCAGCAATGCACCAAAAATGTACCACAGCTAAATGATTCGGTCCCAATAGATGCTTGAGCTTGAGATAGCCCGGTGGTTAAGGCGTGAACTTGTTGACCGAAGGGTCCGTAGTTCGAACCCAACCTCAGCATCTGGACTGTTCCTGCCTAGGCTTGGGCAACCCGACAGTATCTCAGCCCTCGTGCTTCTTTAGGGTGGCATGGCAGCTAAACACCGAAAGGGTGTTACAGCTGAACGATTATTTTTGGCGGTTATTGCTTCCCAAAACCGCTCATGTCAAAATATTAAGTGGTCCTCTGGTGGATCCAAGCTATTGGCCGGGTGTCTCTAATTCAAGGTGATTATCATACAATTTTGTCACAGGTTCTTTATCTCATCCTCTCACACGATAGCTTTAGGAGCATGTGCCCCGTCAGGTTTGTCAGAAATTTCGACCGAGCACAATAGTCCAGCGATAAATTTTAGGACAGCGGGGTACGTTTTTCCAACATCGATATGGAGCAGTAGATATAGTACGATGTAGGGTTTATCGCAGTTCTGAACATTCATTCCCAGAGCTACGCTGGCCGCGAGTTGGCTCCCTTCCACGTGTTCCTTTGATTCTGAGCATACTTATTTATCTAAGGTGAAATAGACATCCGCGATCTATCATCAGGTGGTCAGCACGTCACCCCAATCGAGCCGAATGCCACTTGTCGCCCCGCTAAACTAATAATTTTCACTAGAGGTAATGTGGGTGCATGACTCCTCTCTCTATTAGAAACGTATCTGGGATGGTGGAAAAAGTGACTGGTAAGAACATAATCGTACCGGAATAGTGGAAGCTCACTGTTATTATGGTGTTGTGAAGCCAGTTTTTAAAATATCCGCTGTGGATATCTCAGCTGATCGGCGATGTTACATATCCACGTGTAAGATGTACAAAATGCACCTATAGGACTTTCGTGTGTCCCATAGTCTAAACACCCACTTCCTCTTTTACTATCTCGAAAAAAAGTTAAACACAGTCGCCCGTGTTAAGAATGTTGTGTTATGTGGGAAGGATTAATCCAATATCGCGATGGCATATTTCACGCTTATGTCGGCGAGGGAGTCGCTAGAGGGTGTATCGTCAGACAATTCATCATTCTGGCAATAAAAGGTTGTTCGGAATTCGTCAACTATCATGCATTTTTGTGTGTGGCTTTATTCTACTTTCCAACCTGCTTACCCTCTATCATTATTACAATTGCAAACGGTTCCTTAAGGGTATTCGGGGTAAATTATCGGTCAGGTCAGATTAATATTAGTCAGGAGGAATGTGATGGTTTCATCAGTGCTTATAAAATGAACCTTTCAAAGTGCTAGTCGGTTAATTAAACTGTCTCAACGGTACAAGTGTTAGTAGCAGCGCTTCCTCTTGAGACTTGATTCAGACTTAAATCCGAAAGTCTGGTAATTGATTTTGGAGGGTTTTTCGGATGCGAGATGGAAATGGACAGAATTTCATTATGCACGACCGTCTCCCTTTCTTTTTTGGGTTGGGGGATTAGGACGCGAAACTACTGAACGAAAAGTTCCTAATTTGAATCCAACCTTTTGGTTGTTCATGTCTAAACTTCGGCAACGTGGAAGTGTTTTGCCCCTCGCGCATCCTTCAAGTTGGATGGCAGCTATGCATCGGAAGGGTGCAATGGCTGTACCAAATTATTGCGATTACTTTTATCAGGTTTAACACGGTACCTTCGATAGGACAGGCTGCGCCACCGAATAAAGCCTTAAGTGTCGATTGTGGCAGCTCTTACGGACTTCTAGAACACGAGTCCGATTGCGAGAAAACTGTTTTGCTTGTTGATTGTAGTCTTATAGTGAGGCAAATGAGCATGACAACTACAACAACTGTCCACTCTTATCAGCAGGGCTCAAATTGAAAGACAGACTTCCGTTTCTATACTGACTCAAAGCGACAGGCCACCCCTCTGACAAAGGTTGTGATGCATGAAGACAAATAAACCCCAAGTGCCGTGACATTTGATGACTTCTAGTAGAGAGTGGCAAAAATCTTGATTGTCCTCTATTGGATCTGAGAAGTTCATCACAAGTACCACTGTGTAATCAATCGTTCTCCAATTCACGTTCTTGGATTGTGAAGCACAGTGCGGGTGATCACGCGTAGCTTTTTATTAAATATCGCGGATGGATTTTATTGGGGCCGCAGACAAACCACGTTCTCAGCGATGGAGAACACCAAAATTTCTTTGACAGGAACGTTTCTGAAGAGGGGACGTTCCTTTTTACATGGAGTCGAGTTGTAATATGGCCGTTTAAACAGCGTCGATCAGAGTTTTCCGTGGCGTTTCACACTGATCGGAGCAAATCTTCCAAATTTGCTACTCCAAAAAGTGAACTCGTAGGGCGGTACTCCACTGATCTCCAAAACAATGTTCCTAACCAGTCATGACCCTGTGTGTGATCTGTCCTAATGGAGAACACCTCCGAAATCGGCCGACTATTCCCACTCGCGTTTACCTCTTAGAGAGGGGTTACTCTATCCAATGTTCTTGCCCATCCTTATTCGAATTGCATACTAGTTTGTCAACATGGAAATGGCTTCCTAATAGTCGCTCTGGTTCTGTGAGACTTTTAATCCGGGCACTTCTTTACCAGATTGGAATGAGAGCTTCAAAGGAAGATACCTACCGGAAACAGGTGGGCCGTGATATAACGGCAAGAACAATTTTTATTATCAGGAACTGGACCAATGCTGAGCTATCTTAGGTTGCTCTTCCCAACACCGTCATCGTTGTACGCATGGCGCCTTCGCGGCATGTCCTAACAAAGGCCTCTTCACGCCCAGCCTGGGGCGGATTATCGATCCAATTATGTCAAGTCGGTGACCATTCTCCATAGCGACAGAATTTCGCAGCCGCAGTGATGTCAATCATAAGATGCGCGGTAATGACGATGTTTTCTTGTCATCGTCACTTTCAGAACCAGAAGGTGATTATGTGGAGGCTTTTCTTCGATAAGTTACAATTCTCCCCGCCAGGGTTTTACCGGAGTTTCATCAGCTGGAGTACCGCAAGTAGAAGTAGTATCCTTTTGGTTCCAGCAGTATCTCAGCCCATCTTTACATGACTGATTTTTACCACACCATCCTGCAGTTCGACCTCATTTTTTGATAGTCTTTCGCGGGAAAAATGCCCAGGATTTAGGGTGCCGACGTGATGAATTCAATTCGGTGTTAAGTCTCCTCCCCAATCTCTTACAACACTCCCTTATAACCATCATTATTCGGGTGCACGTGAGATGTTTTGTAACCTCGAGGGGTTTCTGCCCAATAACCGAACACACTATTTTCTGGCCACAAAGGCGATTTGCTTGCATGAGACAACAAGGGAGTGACGGGGAGGGGACCTAGGACTCGTCTAGCACAAATATCCGAGGTACACATACCTCCGACATTCAATCTGACAATCTGGATAGAAACTGACAACAAGAATGCCACTGAAACCGGTTAGCCACCACATCCTCCACTATCTCCAGGCCAACAGGGGAGAGGTCACGTGGACCCTATCCTGGAGGGTAAACACCACCCAAACTTTTCGGTGTCCTCTTCATTCCATTCCGGAATGTCATATTTTTTACACCCTTGGGTTTCTGCCGCTCCAAATTAGGCACGCAAAACAACGCTGTTCTCGGAAGAGGGTAACTCGGCATGCGTAGCACATGGCCTAGGTACTGGCTGACAGTTCTAGATTGATTCGTTGACTGAAGTGCCTTCTGTTTCACCAAACACCCGTTTCCTGATCACCCATACTGCGAATTCGCTGATTCCAGCTATAGTTCTGAGAAATCGGCGACCAAAAACCTGTAGATGTCTCGTATCCTCCACCAGAAGTGGCCATGTCTCTTAGACGTACAGCAAAACAGCCCGCACTGTACTATGGCACACTCGTTCTTTTGGGACCAAGTGGCATACTTTTTTGATGCCACAAGTTGCGCAAATTGACAAAAGTAACTCGTGCGTTGACTTCGTCTGTCACACCAGACTCAGACCTAATATACCTTCCGAGATGTGACATTCATTTTCACTTCTTGAATTCGTAGATGCATGGTCAAAGACTGCACGTCCCGCAGCGGACCGAACCGACAGAATCCAGATTTTTCGTAGTTGATTTCCTTTCCCTCTGCTAGGTCAAGAGTTGACCACCTTCCTGTTTGTGCCACTTTGAATTAGTTATGTAAAACGGAACTTTTCAGTAAACGGTGATTCGGCGTGCGCAATACATGACCAAAGCAACGCAGCTTTTGGCACATGGCACATTCGTTGATTAAAGTCTCCGTTGAAGTTTCTATGAGGATCTAGGCAAACTAATGACATAATACATGTTCAGTTCCATTTATTTTGACAATCGTGCACCTGTGTATGTTGGTTCGGGTCATCGCGGCATCTGACAGCAAACAGGATTGATCGAAGGTCGTTCTTTGGTTTAAGAAAGCGTACAAGCATAGATTCGACAGCACAACTTTCTGCATGACATCAGTGTGTGGACCAGTACCTCAACCGTTGTGCTAGGTTTCTGATGCCCCAGCCTCGCATGAGAAGTGCCCCAGCATGGCTGAAAACCATTTCGATGTGGGGTTCGTCGGATTGCGAAATTGCAAATACGTGCATTAACCTTTTCTGTCTTACTTGGTTGCATAAGTTGGATTTTTTGCAGAATGACTATTTCCCATGCCAGAAGTAAAAAATAGGTCGGATCTCACGTTGAACAGTGAAGTTTCACTCAGAACCGACAGTTCCGTAACTTATGAGCAAGTCGTTCAGCTGTGGCTCCCTTTCGGTGCATAGTTGCAGTGCAACTGTAAGAAGTGACGAAGACTGAGGTTCTGCAAAGTTGCTCAATCCTAGACAGCAGCAATCAGAAAGCCACGGACCTTTCGATCAGTAGTTTCGTACCGTGGCCGCTGAGCTATCTCAAACTCATTTGTGAACAACGACCAGTGGAGTCGCCGATAAACTACTGCTGGGTAATACCCGATTAGATAGAAGTAAACGAGTGAACTGATATCGGGTATCGTGGGGACAATCGGGAACGGGGGTTTTGGTGCACTACTTCCTTTCAAAAGCTACTGATGGTCAGCAGAAAATGTCACTTGGTTAAGGATTCGACAAGTTAGTTCTTTATCTTGCTGTGTATTTGATACCAGTTTGTTTTATGAGTCAGTAGAAGGTAACCAGTGATCATCCCAATTGATGTGCCTTCTCTCAATCCTTTCTTTCTCTCTACCTTTCTCTTCCAAGGGTGGCGGAGGTGGTGGACCTATTCGCGATGCTGGTGGTCCATTCGGGAAACGTGAGGCCAAACACGAGGAGGAGTACTTCCATCGCAAAGTAAGTCCCATGATTCATCAGCAGAGCCGCCGCACCCTTGATCACATTTCCTAATCTTGCGATTTGCCTGGACTGTTTCCTATGGGGCACAGTTTTTCACACTTACTCCCCAACATTACTGCGAATAGTCTAAAATCATATCAGCCATGCATCCTTCCCTCATCAGTTCTGTCGTTTTCGATTGGATGCAACAGAAGTTTGTGAGGTGGATCGTCTAATTTCCGCTTTTTCCCCGCGGCTTTTTTGTCGTCTCCAGAAGCACCGTTGTTTCATAGTCGTCACCGGACTGTTTTCTTTCTGTCGGGGCTACTACACCATCTGTTGATATAAGTGACCGGGGCTCCGATGATCCAACCAGCTTCCATATTGCGTCGAGTCTCCGTTTTCTGGAGTGCACAGTACAAGTGATGCTGTTTGCTACCATCTCTTGATAACACAGAGTCTATCTCCATAGCTTTTTTTCGAGTTCCGTTTTTCGAGCTTTTTCGCTTTTCTCAAAGCGCTTACCCTAATAACACATGTCCGACTTGCTTGTATATTGTGATTCGGGTCTTCATTTCCCGCCTCCCTGGATGGGGACCCGGGACTCAACTCACGAATGGTTAATGACACTGGTAGGAATGTCCCAATGGCGCAGTCAGTGGCGCTCGTGCATCAATGCTATCGCCTTCAATGTGTAGCTACCCACTTCCCTAACTAACTGAACATGCCATCGCCTCCAAGGTGTGTCCAGGCTGTGTCTCACACTCCCGCTTTCCGGTGATCGAAACTGTAGTAGCTGGAACCAATGTGTCTATGGTACACAGTTTATGGCTGATATATTGTGTTGAATTGATTGAAGTGCAGAGCATATGGTGTTCTCGTTCTGAAAGGCTACTTTTATGTTAGCCTTTTTTTAGAATCCTTCGAATGCACTCGGACGTCCCTGTTTTATATGGAATAAAAGGAGTCCCAATTCATTTCCTGTTGAGTTTCGCCACAGGTACCAATACCCTTCTTAAACGGCGCTTAATCAAACTGACTGAATATCCACTGCCTCAAAGTTTGTTCTTTACCTCAATTGGAGCCGCTGTCCGATCAACTTCTTCCGTACACCGGGCCCTTACTCGGCTAAACATTGATGAGGCATCACTAGTGACTACAAACTTCGGGTGGGCAGACGAATAGTTCACACTCGCACCAGCGTTAGTTGGCTTCTGGTACACTCTTATTATGGGTTTCCCACCAACTTTATGTCACACAATCTAAGAAGAGTAGTGAGCCCGAAGTTGATTGTATCTCCATACTAAATTTGATGTGGTGATGGATAAATCGACATCGTCTCACTTATCGGATAGGTAAATGGTCTGTTGCTACGTTTTTTTTATTAGTCTCACGTCACCATTATGTGACTGGACGTCAAATACTGCTTTGTGTGTATCTATCCAATTAATCAATGGCCGCAACTATGTGTTATCACTAATGAGTCCCTTGCACATTTTCTACGATGGATGAATAGTTGGCTGTCCAGTTGCCTCTTTTGCATCGTTTTTTGTCGTCACGTGTTCTGCTATGTTTATTTTTGCTTCTCCCAAGCGAATTAATTACGTTATCTTTTTGTTTTCATCCAAATGTACGTTGGTGCCAGCTGTTACCATTTGGCGTACCAATGATAGCGAGTACACTGCTTTGTCTTGAGGACGATGACAGAGCCGGCTCTTTTTAAACAAAATGGAGTTCCAGTTAAGGTTCTTTGGTTCTTTTTTCATGATAAAAAAGGGAATCGCGGTGAGTCCGCAGTGTTACAGAAGCGCCACTGGTTGGTATTTTGGGGACTGGTCATTTCGATGCGCAGCCCAAACCTGCAGTTCACAGAAATGACAGTTACCAGTGCAATTGAACCTGTGGTTCTGCGTTTCGTACTTTCCAACCAGCTCATAGTCAGATTGGTTATCGTTATTGCTAGTTAACCACAGTATTGCTTCAAAAGGGACCATCACGACGAATGAGGATATTTGACCTCATCTGTATATGGTCTCTCTGAGTTGAATGATGATGAATAATACTGTCTTGGACCTTCGAAATGGTTTCTTTTAGGAGGATCACTGTACTATCATACGGAGACTCCCCAGCCGTTTAAATTGGCAGCTTTCTGAAATATGGCATTAGATTTCAGCTTCCTTCGGCTATCCTTGGAAGAACGTGGTGATAGCTTCCTCAGAATTCCCATCCAGATTTAACGATCCCGGGGCTTTCGGCGGGCACTCGTATGCTTTTTTGCACCGTCATCAGGCTAATAGCTTTTGCTATTGTTTTCAGGTGGGCAAATTTATCGTGTCTTTTCGATGAAGCTGATTATTCTATTTGGGACCGCGTTCTTATTTTACTGACTATCCTCATAATGATGTCCCTCTACGTCGATTAACGTATTTCCACTCCTTCCCCGTGTCTTGACAAACGTCCATGGAGGTAAGTTAGGCGGATCAGCCTTCTTCAATTATAGTACGGGCTGCTCATGTACTCTATGTGTCCATCGTCTATATGTGCTATGGATAGTGCTCAGTTGTCGTCAACAGCCCCCGTTTCATTTGTTTCCTGAGACGCGTATCAGCCAGTTTGTGGCGTGTGCAACTTATCCTCCTAAAACCCTGGACACTCCGGGCTGTTAAGCCTACACCGGCACTAGAGATGACTTTCTGTAAAGGTCGCCGTACAGACCAGGCTGAGAATAGCCTAACAGTAGCTAAATGTGTGTAGTGTGCTGCGGATCACCGACCGCCTTTAGCATGCACTGTGGATCCCAGTATCCTCATTTGACCTGACAACTGTGGGCCACCAGCCGGTCATGCTGATTACCTTAGAACCGCCCCTTCCTGTTCACCCTTCGGTCTTAAGCTCTGCGGTTTACACGGTTTGCACATGCAGCCCAACGCAAATCGCATGCTACAGGCCTATCGGGAAACGGATATCAACCATCTTTTCCGAAGCACGGATGGTTACATTGCGGATGCATTGTTTGTGATGAAACTTCGGCTTGGTTGGTTCGATTAGTGGATTCTTGTGTTTCGGATAAGTTCCAAGGCTAGAGGGGCCGAAATGAATCCAATCGAAGACACGCGGTTCACGTAACTTCCCGCGCTTCCAGCGGGTTGTGTGGCTGGTGTGCCCAGAAGAAGCGTCACATCTTTTACATATCGGCAAATAAATTGCCTTTCGGTGTGTCGAAAATTCGGTAGCTCGGGCGTGTTTGCTGGTTGATCAGGTGGTCTTTGATCGGTTTGCCGATCTTGGCAATGAGCTTGCAAATGTTTCGCCCCCAGTCGAGGGAACATCGTCAGTGCACACTTGAGTGGGAGTACTTCCCCCCTTACCTACCCACGTTTACAGTTTTCATGCGATTAGCTAATCGGCATGTAGTTGTAATCTTATTGGCCCATCCGCAATCTTTGTTGCGTTGTGGTCTGGACGGATTGGACATTGTAGGGTTGTTTGTCACTGACCTTTCCTATGCAATAATATCGCTGGTGTCTATTAGTGCACAGATTATGATAGCCGATAGTCATATAACTCAGAAGGTATATGCACTAATAACAGTTTTTACTATGGTAGATAGTAGTTTACAGTTACTAGCTGTATCAGGATAAAACAAATACAGTACGAACAATGGAATAAGTCAAAAGGTGACTTGTCGTTTGTGGATAACTCGTGAGAGTTCCTGGGTGAAAGTCCGGACGGCGGGAACGTGTTTTCTCCGCAGTATAGCTGCCACACGTGTTTCATAATTGTCCGTGGACTTGAAGTGTTTGGCTGACTCCCTGCCCCCTGCGCACGCGGGAGTATGTGTGTCGTGACTGTGTCTTCCTATGTATAGGAAGGTTTGATGTGTGTATAATACATAGAATCGTTCCGTCGTGTACAAGACCGGAACTGACTTGTTGTCGGTCAAGGTTGCGAGCGGGACAGGGTTAGTCACGTGATTTGTGTGCTTGCGGAGCAGGCGAGTCGCGTGATCTAGTGAACACGGATGTACTAGACAAATTAAGTGAAGTTGGTTGAGGGACCATGGAAATGTCCGCTACATGTCTGTGGAAGACGTTTTGGGACGCAGTTTGAGATGAAGACATTATGTGGCTTTTACCGGGGCTAGAAATCTTGTGGTTCCCCATAGCATGCCCTCCGACACTTGTTGATAGGATCTTGCCTAATACGCGGGTTAAAACCGAATGAACAATTGTGTCCTATCGGAAGCGATCTTCAATCATTCCTTTCGGCAGCTGATTCACTGCTTAACCTTTACACTATCTCACTACAGTCGGAAACACCTGGGTTTCCGTTGGATCACTAGATGGCCTTTAAGGTATGAGGACCAAGACTGCCAACTAGCACTGGCTAGAGGAAATGGACTTGATTGGTCACAAAGCTACCTATCAATGTGTTCACCGACTCGACAGTTGTGTTGCTAATTTTTCATCAATATTATCTATTTGAAGCATTAGATACCGGAATTAACCTGCAATGTCTAGAACAATAAATCTCCAATGTCAACAGAATTCAAAATTCTTAGCCATTGATTTCGCCGGTTGTTGGTGTCTGTGATAATAAATATCCCTAGCGTAACCATATTCAGATTTCACCACCCACTCTCAAATCATTAAGATAACTTTATTGATCGACTGCCTTTGTCACCAATGGGTGTAATAAACTATATTGTGTTTATCATCATTTCATCGCTTTCTATGCTATTGGGCACACAATGTTGACTAGAATTCATGTGTGTACTAATAATACTCATGTGTTCTACGATCGGTCAGCGAATGCGAGTTGTGTAAACAGTGGAACAACAGCTAGCAAATCCAGCCTTACCTGACGACCGTGTTGTTGATTTTGGCCACACATCTGTTTTGAAGGGGTCTTGCCCTCTTTGTCTCGTAGTAAACGCCATCAGGAGAACCCTACTGGCCCTGTATGAGGGGGTTTTCGGTGAACGGACGTCCTGATGCCTAATCACGGTCCATTTATTTATCTTGTACTTACTAGATATTATCAAGCGCGAAGATGTAAGAGATGATTCCGTCGATTGTTCAAGTAATCAAGCGGAAGGTTATTCTTCAACAACTCACACAGATGCTATCAGGACTATGTTATAGTTGCATCAAGTTCTTCCGAAAAATGGGAGGCCACAATAAATATTAAATGCTTTATCCTGAGGACGTCCCCTGTCCAATACTTGTGCATCGTGTCGTTCAATAGATTGGAAACCTCCCTGGTGACTCAGAATAATCGGGATTGGTTGTTCGGACAGCGGCTCTATCTGGTAATCGCCAACTCTTCTCCAAATGTTCCTATGAGGTCTCTGCTGTGCAACTCCGGCGGACGTTTGCTCAAGGGTGCATTGAATATCTTGGATGGCTAGTCTTCATCTAATGGCTCACGAAGTGAACCTCGGTCAATGGCTTAAGTCCATTGCCCACTCCATGCGCCAGTTCGCTGTCTTGCGGGTCAGGTCATCGATCGAAGGCCTCGGATGAGCTCCCATAGGTCATCGCCCTTCCTCAGTGTGCGCAGCTAGGGGGCATTTTGTCCGCTATAAGGAAAGTAATCGACAGTGACTCACAGGGCACTCTTCCTCTCCCTCTCATATATATATATATATATATATATATATATATATGCATAATGATTCCGGTGTAACACCCTTTCGGTGCCTAGTTGCCGTGCCACCAGAAGGAAGCACGAGGGCTGGGATACTGCCAGGTTACTCAAGCCTAGACAGGGGAAGTCGAGAGGCAGAGGTCGGGTTCGAACCACGAACCTTCCGGTCAGTAAATTCGCGCTCTAGCCACTGAGCCATCTCGCCCTCAGGCTCCGACAAGCCCCTACATATTATACACGTATGTATATATATATATATATACATATATATACATATATATATATATATATAATATGTATAGGCTTATCGGAGTCTGCACTTTTTCCACTGCTCTGCCTTCATTCATCCTATCCAGCACATTGTGTACCTGAGATTCGATTACTCGCAACTGGCTTGCTGTGTCCCACAATGGCCAAAAGCTTTTATCAGTGAAATAACTTACCATCTTTTCACGTGTTTCCATTTCCCTTACTCCGTGACTGACCCGATTGAGAATGGTTACTATTCCGGGTGTCGGTAACCTTATCCTGTTACGCTAGTCCAACAAATACTCTTTTGAAACCCAGAAGTTCAAATTTTAAGCCTCGAGTAGTAGCAACATGTGTTGGCTAACAGAAATCAAGCTGTAGACTTACACGCAATGACAATGTTAGGTCTGATTGAAGTGTGATTGGTATTTGCTCGGTAGCCTTTCTTCACAAGCTGTCGCCAAACCAGTGCATGAGATCTACATAGTCACCTGTCGGAATGAATTAGGGATATAGCCAGTTCCTTCATTCATCTGTAATGTGTCCATTCGGCCCCTTGTCCGGTCCGGCGAAATCTCTTCACTTGCTTTGGGGATTCCGGCAGTAAACCCATAAGCAGTTCAAAACGGTCTCCAATTGCTTGATGTCTTCTGTCCTTATTTATCAGTGCCTATCAATTGAGTCTTGTGTGTGTGTGTATGTGTGTGGAAAAAGTAGTCATTGTGCCACTTGTTTGGGACTAATTAGTTTCAGTTGTATTCTTAAGCCTTCATGTTTATCTCCTTTGAGCAGGTTGTGCTGTTTTTCAGTTTTTGTTATCTGGAGGAAACTGATTAGCTGGTAATCGGACATATTGTCAGCGCGAAGTCTTCTCTCGATAAAGGACATTTGCTGCAGAACATATGTCCTTCTCTGTTCAAGTACCAGCCGCAATGGAAACATCCCGTGGTGAAGCTACTCCACAGGCGAAGTTTCTGCAAGCTCACTCGCACTAAAATGGATAGACCACGAGGCTTACACTATCGAAAGCTCCGCGGAAGACGCAAGGCACTGGTTGTCTCTGTAGCATTATTGTTTACTATACAAGATGTTGAACTATTCGGTGATCACCTTCAACCTGATGTCCTTGTGGCTAAAGGCAAATACGTTACCTATTACGTTATTCCTCACTCTGTATACAATTTATAGGTTTTCACACAACCGTTAAAATGTAAGGTCCATTATTGGGAAACGCACTGTAGCCCTCACAAACATAGTTCATGAAGCTCGTACAACCTTTGAGTACTGCCAAAGCCACCTTGTAGACATATCATCATGGCTTCGCGGGACTCGACTAGAAACCCAGTACACATACCTGAATTCTAGTACATACGTTTTTCCAGCCTGCCGGACACTGATGCTGCGAGTGTCCTGCTAGGGGCAGTCCGAACTGTTCTGCGTAGCTGTGGAGCGAGTAGGACTCAAGGTTTCAAATCCGTTTGGGAAGTCTTCGTATAATATCACAAAAGACAAGACTTGTTTCACGAAACCTGACTGTACACAAACTTCCCGTGGCAAATTAAAAATTTTGCTAAACCGCACCGCTTTGGTTGAACTTTTTACAGAACGAGGTCCACAAGAATCTCCGCATACGCGACACGTTTCATAACCTTCAGTAAAAGAAGAGCTTCTTCATAGCGTAACGCCCCCATAGCAACCCATTTTGGTAGATCAGTGCAGTAAGAATAGACCCTCCGAACGTAAATCATTTTTATTTTCCGCAGTATACCAGCAATCCCAATTATTGTAGCAGATATGCTTAAAATTCTTGGTGAAGCTCATGAAAGCGTCTTATGTATTGATCGTATGTCACCTGTGGAACAAGCATTCTTTCACTCGGCAAACCACTTTTTTGGTCAATTTCCTGTCGACGCATTTTCGTTTTCAAAGGACTTAAATTGGGGAGAACATTGCATCTCTTCTCTTTGTTCCTGAACATGCGAACTTGACCCAGTGTTCGTCAGGCCTATGGGAGCACCGGTGTACTCAGTCATACACGATTTGTCGGATTTTTCACTAGTCACACTATAGTAATGTGGTTTCCACTTCTCCACCGCTTCCAATTGTGAGCTGTTTGCATTGTTAGCATCCGTAATTTCCCCCTCATTTCTATCCGCCCTCTTCAAGAGGTAGGTGTTTCTCAAAATTGTTTTTTTTGTCGTTTTTCTCATATGAATCACTTCGTATCTGACGCACCAAAGCTCCACCGGCTCTAAAGTCCGCTTGTTTACTGCTGACCAATTATCATCAGGTCTTTCGATGTAAACTGAAATTCGTGTCACGCGGTATGACATTTGATGGGTAATAAGATAATGGCGTCCACAGGTATTTGGTTTTAAGTGTTCTCCTCCTGTATTTTGCTTCATAACCCCCGTTTCACTGCTACTACGGTGTTCGCCGATATTTGTCCGGTGATAACATTTCTTTCCACGACCCAGTCGACCCCGATCACCTACGGATAAACGAAAACTTCAGTAGACTATGCATCCCATCACCACTGGTTGGTAGACGCTGTTTTTACTGTATACCATTGCAGCCGTTCTTCCTTAATCAGAGATGCACAAGTGAACTGTTTTTGAAAATATAGCTCACATTTTAATCTCATTGGACTAGTAGCGATTGACTATGACCTGCACTAGACTCGAATTAGTCAGTATTGTGGTCAGTACTCTGTGGTGGCTGTCTATTCTGCATATCAAATTCATTCATTTCACCCAATAAAGAATTAAAAAAGCGGTTTGGAAATAAAATTTGAATAACCCTGAAATGGCTGAACTCTCGTCGCCTGAAGCCCCTATCCACGTCCGGCACAGCCGCGGGTCACGCCCATCCTGGATCATAGGTGTAACTCTTCACTACTTACTTCCACAATCAGTAGTACGTATTTAATCAACCTCCCCGCAGAGCTATGCTATGTGTCTGGGTCTTTATCCATGATCCACACGTAATTTGTTATCATACCTCAGATTTATACTTGAATTTATCCGCAGGAAAAAGAACAGTTGAAGGCTCTGAAAAAACATTTGGAGGAAGAAATGCAATATCGGAAAGACGAGATTGAGCGTCACAAGGTGAGTTTTTGTTCCGATTCTATCCGAAATTTTTCCTTTTGTTCTATCGCATTCGGAAAATTTTTTGCGATCATGCGCATTTCTAGATCTGAGCTCAATGCGGTGGAATAACTCCCGGCGCAGGCCCAGTGCCGAATACTGATTTTGTCTGGAGATTTGAGATGAACGTTTGCGGTATTTACTTGCTACTTCCACAAAGTACAAAAATGACTATATCCTCGTTATAATGCATGACAACTATCACTTAATCCATTAGTCTACATAAGTTGATAGGGCTTCCTTCCATATGCTTTCCGCCTTGAAGGCGCAAGAGTTTGCCTCTGCCCGAGTAGTTTCTGTGTATTTTTTTCGAAATTTACGACAACTCAGTTACTAATTTCTCTCATAACGAAACGAAGTGCGGTAATGTTCTTACATATAAATCGAATAGCACAGGATTTGCAGTGCCAGATGTTTCTTAATGAAGCTTACAGGCACTGGCAGGTGTTGGTATTGGTATAACGGGAGTGTACTTGTCCTTTTGGCAAGTTGGAACCACTGTGCCTACGGTACACGGCTTATAGCTGTTATATTGATTGATTGATTGATTGATTGATTGATTGATTGATTGATTGATTGATTGATTGATTGATTGATTATGACAAGCTGAATCGGTGTTTACTTGGCCGGTAGAGCATGCTGAACTTACGTTTATTGGTGGAACACAAGGAGGACAGCTCTGATGCCTGTACACCAAGAGGCCCGTTTTGATTGTTTGCTTCCTTTTAAGCTCACTGAGATACAACAGTTGGATGTCGTAATAGTCAGACCTCTGTTATCTCAGTTTCCAAAATTAAACCTAGTGTACGGAGAATAGATTCTCAGCTTACTTCGTCAGTTCTCGAGACCACCTATCCTTATTTATCAATTGAGGTTGCGATAGTTCAGGAAAATGATGCCACTTATCTGCTTAATCTTACAAGAAAGCACATTCCTGTCAGCATCGAGGTTCAGAAGATCCTTAGATTTGTTTAAGCAACCACCGAGAATGATGTTGTGGGCGCTTATTTTACAGCTTTATCTTCGACCAGCGGAAAGCATTTGAGCATTCAAGTACCGTGTTTCAACAACTTGTAAAATCTACCGGAAGGGGTTTATTATTGGTCGTGCTCATCCCAAACTTCGAACAGAATAAGGTGGTCGCCACGTCAAGCACGTGAATTCCGTTCCATGTTTTCTCCCCCATCAACTTCTACGTTCAACCGTTTTCTCCTGTTATGAGGTTACAAAAACAACGATTAAAAATAGGCGTGGCCTCTACCTATGACAATCTACTACTCATTTCTCTAACGTGACGGCTATCATTAAAAAAAACCGCGAGTTCATCACGCGTGAAAAGTTAGGAATCGCGTGATCAATTCCTTCAAGGCCATTCATTCCGAGCGCAGCGCCCTGATAGACAGACTGAGAGAGCAAGATTAATGCGTAACTCCAGAACTATTTAGGTCAAGTGGAGTTTTCTTGGGTTCGCTTTATGAGGCTCTTCTTTAGGTTCCAGAAAGTGCTAGAAAACAGCCTTGTCTTGTTGTCCAAACGTGATGTGGATACGACTTCCACACAAACACGTACACCGCTAGGAGAAGTTCAGTTTTTTGGCTTGACAGTGCAGTAGATTAATATTCCTTCTGTTTCACGAAACAAAAACGAACGCTTCACCTCAGTCGGTAACGATTTAATGTCCTCAGTGCTTTAAATCGCACGTACTTTTTACTGCTTCCTTATCTTCAGTTACCGAGCAAATTATTACTCAGTAGTGGTTGTTACTAATGTCCCATTTATATTGACTATCCACACTAGACAAGGTTATTCGGGGCCTTCGTAGTCATCGTTCAACATCCATTGAGTGCAGACGACTGCATGAGTGCATTCGAAACCTCTGGGAATGCCATATCATTGAAGTTCGGGAAATTAGTTAATTCACACAACTTACTGGAGTATCACAGTCCCGGTTTGTCAGTGATCTGCCTGAGCAGAAAATTTGCCACCTCCATTGTCTGGCGACACTAACTTTCTGTCATACATATGTCAACAGAGGATATAGAGACTACAACGCTCCTTGCCTCGAGCAATCTTTCCTCTACTGGTACTATTATTATTTTTGTTCTCGAAGAGCATGCTAGCAAACGGGATGCGAGTGCTAGATCTGGAAGAATGTACAGAAGAACATTAAATAAAAACTGGGCAACGTTTCATCCGATATTGTGCCTCAGTCAGGTTTGATGATCTCCAAGGTACGTAAAAATGTTTAGAATGGAAGTCCACGTGCAACTGCCAGCAATTGAACACAATGCTCCATGCTCTTCCTGGAGTGGTATTCGCTAGCCCAGTCAATACTCGCACCTCAGGCACAAGATGCCCGTCAAACAGAGTCAGGTGTGAGAGTCAGTGGCAAGAAAGAACACAATGCCATGCACTACGCATAAGTGATGTGACTACGTAGAGAGCCCAAAATTCTGAGCAGACAAGTTGCTGACTGTGACCTTAGCGATCCCAGTCCGGTTTAGGGAAAGCGGATACCTCGATATGAAATGGCCATCGGCATGTGACATGACACTCGGTGACACGTAAACCTGAGATGATAGCGAGTGAACAGTCGTCAGCACCATACTTCTGATTATTCTCACACACAGCCATACGACATCGACAATCCAAGAACCTCATCCATTGCCATGATGAACAACAATCGGTAGAATGGATCCTTCTGCCTCACACCTCTGTGGCAGTTAACCTCGGAATTTGGGAAAGCTGCTACAGAATTCTCATAGGACTGTGTCATGTATCGAACTAGGGTTGACGGTGCTCCAAGCGCCTCAGCAGTTCTGACAATTGTGTCATCCGAAACCGAATCAAACGCTTTCGAGGTATCAACAAACGCCAAGCTGAGGTTAGAAGCAGTCGCTGATGAGTGACGAAGCAGGGCGTGTAACAGCGATGTAGCTCCCAAACAACCGTTTCGATGTAGAAATGCAAACTACTACTATCAGTCATCTCCTTCATTGCTTTGTTGACAAAATCACCGCTGGTTCCTGTCCTATTCTGCACATGTTCAGTGACTTTAGGTGAAAATGACTGTTATCTGAGTAGCATATGTCGCTAAATGGCTGGACACAGTCTTTGGTAGGCCCTTGGTCAACATACCACAAGTGGAATTATGTATATGGAATAAAATCCGTTTATGATGTTGCATATGACATTCAAGTGAGCCGATGTACCCCCTGCAGGGTAGGTACAAGCTCGGCTACGTGTGCTGTAGACATTCTGTTGCCCGATTTCAATAGGGAGGAAAGGTCTGGCCTGAACAGAAGGGAACAAATTTGAAATTTAGTTCAGAATTCTCAGCTAAAAGCCTATAGTTTTTAAGTTGTTAGAACAACTGAACACTTGAAATGCATGTGCCTGAGGGTTTCGAAATTCCAGCACGTACTTTCTACGCGTATGGGAAGAAACAATGGAGGCTGTTGCACCAAAATATTCGAAATTGAAGGCAGTACTAATCACAGTCCCATTGCTAGTCTAATCGATCCCAACGTGGTATCGCCCAAGTTGGATTTTACCAAAACGTGTCTGAACTATGAATAAGGTCGCTTGCAAGCCTACTAGTCTACTTGGTACATTATTTTCTTGCAGAATAGCTCTCCGGATCCGTACATGTCTTCTGCGCTTACGCACTTATTATGTGGTCAACGTCTTCAGAACGAGCTCTTTAGTGCCAAAAGCTCTCGAGTCCATTGAACACCTTGTCTTTAGTAAATTTGCTCATCTACTCGGCGGACCACACTGCTCACAAGGTTGCCGAAAACTATCCGACGGCCCACGACCGTCTTCGCCCTTTTTGAGCCTCATCAGGTAGGCAGACCAGTGACCTTGCCAATCATAATGCGGTAATCATATCCCGTTTACTCAGAGCGCATTCGGATGACGTTTATCGCCTTACAAACGTAAATTTTCTGTAACTTGGACGTAATTAGCTTTGCTTAGCACCTTTAACTACGGGAAGCTAGATTTTCGGACTGAATTCAAATGTCACCGTACCCGAATTCGACGGTATTGGTCTGGTATGTACGAAGAACACGTGAGCAATTATGGGGATCAATTATCGAAACAATATCTTGCACTCCGAATAATATAACCCGTTCTTCTTAGAAGAAATTAGTACCGGAATGGTAGACATTTTTCAGCTTGCTCGACCAGGTTTCGCTATTCTCGGAGGCCTCTCTTGGGGACACCCTATCCACCGCAACGTTAACAATTTTAGGACGGGAAGTTTCACTCCCCTATCGGAGTCCTCTATTTTTTGCAGAGGGGACACTACTGCACTTTGTCGAAGCAATAAATCTGCCACCGTGCCGTCATGTTAGAGATGAAATTGTTAGAAGCGGTAAAAAAATGTCTGAATTTTACCCACGTCATATCACTGCTCTGTCTCAGGTATTGTGCCTGCACCAGCGTGTTGGTTTCACATATCGGCTGATTCCCTCTCAAACTGATTGTTAGTACCGGTTGTCCATGAAGATGATGCAAGTTTGGTTGGAAGTTGCTAAGACCCAAAGAGATTTCGCATAAGGATATAAGCAAAATGCTTCATTGGTCTGCAGTTTGCTTTGGAAAAGTTTAGAAATATCCGAAAACAAGTGGTGAGTCATGAATAACAGGTAGGGTTGTAATGCCTGGTTTGGGTTGCGTTTAGTTGTGTCACAACTAGTGTATGAATATTTGGTATTTGTGGCATTACAAACTGATTTCAACTCTAAAGAAATGATTTCATACAAACTGGTAGGATGCTAGGCGACAGCTGTGCAGGTGATTAGTGCGCGCTGAGTTTCCGTCTGTTCAATGGGCAAAGACTGTTGAGAAGTGTTTCTGATGAACTCGGACTCTGTTTTATTCTAGGAAAAGAATTTGCGCTGCACCGACGATCGGTTTTTCCCAGAGTCCAGATCTCCAGATCTCTGCTCTACACGTCTCTTGAGAAACTTAATTATCACAAGGTACTCCTCATGATAAGGCAACCGTTATTCGAGAGGTTTTATGCCGGGATGGCTGATGGGAGTGGCTGACATAATTCACTCAGCGTCATTATGTTGTTTATTGTTTACTACGCATTATTCCGTGAATATGACTCACTTCTTACTGATTAACCGTAACCTCAGTCTTCATTTCATTTATAGGAAGCTATCCAACGTCACCAAAAACTTCTCGAAGAACTGGAAAGAGAGAAACACTAACCGCACATATTTTGACGTGGGCGTTTGACGTTCCGACTCCCCCACCCACCCACCCACCTCATACATTTCCCAATTAGTCAGCATTGTTTTTGTAGTTGTACCTACATGTCGTTTCCTCACGCCTGTTTTTTTCTCTGTGGGACACAATAAGATAGCCATGACATAATCATCTTTTCACATTCACAGTTCGGATTCGGATCGCTTTGATACTACTCAAGTCCGCAGAGCTCTCTTACTTGTTCAGTATCATTGGGGTGCATTGTTTCTCGCCATTGGCTTGAGCATAGCATCAGTGTCCCAAAACGTGTATCGTCCCTTACGTTGGTGAGCGCACCACCGTTTGGGGGAAGGGCATCCGAAGCTCCCAAACCCACACTGCTTGCAAGAACTGCTGTGTTTCTACGAGCTATCTATGCGTCTTTTGGTTACAGGTTAGAATATATTGGAACAGTGGTTCCCATCTGGGGCACAGGTTTTCTTGAAATAACTCACCAAAGTCACCATGTACTTTGGTATGCGCTCTGCAAGCGCAAGTTGTAAGGTCATGCTCCGGGACATTCAACCACCGAACATGCCACTGAGCATGTCCAAAGAGAGACACTCGAGGTTGTAGAGCGTTTTACCTGACTTGGAATTTGCACGAGTTTCTAGGGTCGGGTCACGTTTGCTAATCTGGGACGTATTTCTGAAAAATGAGGGACCTGTTTAGGATACAGTACCGGCTATTTCGTTGTATGGCTGTGAGAGGTGGCCACTGCGAGCAGCGGAACTGAGATTTCTTCAGGTCTTTGACAACCGTTGTCTCAGAACCAATAGCTCGTGTAAGCTGGTGTCGGCGTATCCTCAACGACATAATTAGAAAACGAACGTTCAGTTGTGCGACGCGGACCTCAATTGAAGAATGTGGGCGCACCAAAGCTGCTCATGCCAAATCATCGTTTGTCGAAGAGTGCCCTTTTCCGTAGCGAACTCAGAGAACTCAAGTTGAACGTCACTTGGTTCTGACTTCATGTAGCTGGGATGAATGGCGTATGCGACTGGTTAGTCGAATGGGGACGTTAGTTTTACCCGTACGGATAAGTTAATAAACGTCCCGTAAGTCCAGGACGGTGGCGAAAACGAATGATGGCATATTATGATTGCCGGTATTTGCGTATTGTGCTGGGACCGCGCCTTTTTATTACGAAGGTAACTTGGCCAGTTCTCCATACTTGCCTGTCTGTAGTAACGGTATTTTCCTCAGCTTATTTCTCGGTCTGAACCTCTCAAGCTAGCGTTCCCGTCAGACCAACCACCAAAGGTGCACAACGTGTATTAACGACCAAAACCAGGTCACTAACACTCGTATATAATGTATGCCGCGACAACATTCTGGAATTTCTGACGCCTTCTGGACGCGCCATTGGCAACTGGCATTCGGCGAATATTGTGTCATGATTGACTGTTGGGTCCTCGCTTTCGACCACTCGGAGCTCGCCTTGATGCCGGACCGACAAGCGGCCCGAACTTTTGGCCACTCTTGTGCGGAATAGGCTTCTCAGCCATAGCAGCGCCTAACTGCGAGCAGTATCGGTGTGAAATTCCACTTAACACCTCTCCCTTTAAGTTCGTCGACGTACCTTTGAAGCCGGGAGCTTTCTTGCAGCGGCCTCACTGGCCTTCGGATCCTGTCTTTCCAGCGTCGCGGTCGTAATGCATGCTCGGGCTGGGCCTCAGACGGGGCAGCTGATGGATTTTCTGGAATGGTGCCGAGATCAGAAGTACCCCTGGACTCAACTCACTCGGTCCTGTGGGTAGGATCTAGCATCTGTCGGCCGGATTTGGTTTGTGTGCCGGATCCACCTGGGTGGGCCAACTTGAATCTCGTAGAACACTGCCGCACCGGCGAGGGATGTGTCCTGGAATCCACGTAGGGTGTCTGCCGCTGTAGCCGCGAACCAACACTGGCTTTCGTTGAAGGAGCGCACGGTTGATCCATGGTGCCGGTTGAATTGTTCATCCATTATTGCGTTGCGGTAACTGAACCAGTTTGTGTCGACCATAATGGAAAAGGGCGTTTCGAATGCTTATTCAAATGGGAGCATGCTGAAGTCTCCATAAGTTATTTCAATTTCCGAGAGGGTCGTGGTCGCACTGTGAATGTGACTAGAACTGTACGTGCTGCGTGGTGAAAACTTGTTTGCCTGCAGGTGGCAAACGAGGGATTGCTAAAAATTACCTGGAGAATGCCACTAGCTCACAATTCCCATCTCAAGAACTAAATTCACTGCCTAGAGAAACTATATCTCTACTGCTGTCAAGCTCTTACCAGGATCATATTTTAACTCATACAGGAGGTCACTGAACATACAACAATACCGGAAGATGGTGAATTTTTTCTCCGTGGCATGGCACACTCGTAATGTGGAATTTGAGCGCAGGCGCTAATCAGCTGATATTGGACACTTATCTGTAGCCACCTTTCATTTCCTACATGTGCCTTCGATGGTGAGAGCTCGTCGTAACCTTCTGGTTGGCCGGCTATTGGGAATACATTCCGTCTGAGAAGTAAACCATCTCTATACTCTCACACCTGCATGAGGCTCGTTCCGGTAAAATGTCTGTTTCCTAGGACCGAAGCTACTTGCATGCATTCAGGGCGGAACACAACTGAGATGGTGAACGGAGTCAGAAAAGCACGCTGGACGTCGGGCGCGTGCGAAACCGGTAAATCGTGAGGTGTGTTGCACCTTTACGAGGATTAATGATAGGGCTTTCATACCTTCCCTACAAGTTCGCCACAAACATAATCGTCGCTAGTAAGGGCTTTTCAAACAGTTAGCCAGCCTCCAAGTCTATTTTATGGGTGGAAAACCTTGTGAAACAGTACCAAATGAAGCTGTGCGTAACGACGCTCATTAGGTCAGTGTGTTTTTAATCAGCAAACAGAGCTAAATCTGCAATTAAGATTTTGTTCTGTAAGTGAAGCCAATCGATGCTGAAAAGCCGAGAAGTGCTGTACAGTTGTTTCATCGGTCAAGAGTGCTATAGTCAGCTCATGGCGGATTAAATAGGCGGACAATTTTCCAGATTGGGTGTTTTGCTAGTTCTTCTGTCAAGTGAGCTGCAGTTTGATTGTATGGACATTGTTCTTCTCTGAAAGAAAACTGGTTAGAGTCAATCTGTCATGGGAGGGACAAGTGGGCATCTGTTTACTTCAGTGGACATCCAAGGGCAGCAGGGTTACGGTTTGAGATTGGACAATCTCGTGGAATGTCAACCTTAATGGAAAACTTGGTGGTTTCCCCATTTTGATAGGTTCTGCGCTGATAACCACTTTACACAGTGAGCCGACTACGAAATTGTAAGCGCCGCTGCAACACTGAATTCAACCCGTCTAGAAGCTGGTTCCTGATTTTGCCCACTGAACTGCTCGGTTTCTATGCCTCTTTTACGCAAAAAATAATAGAAGTAGGACAATTGCGTTCGTGTGCACGCTTCCAGGAATGCATGACTACGGACAAAGATTTTTGGGCATCTGGTTATCTTCTCATACGATTAGTCAACGTCAACCTTTCCGGTTAGTAAGCGAGATAAGACCAACGTTTATTCGGGACGTGGTGAGGTTAGATGGTTAAGGCGAGGCCTTCTCGACTTTCTCCGCTCTCCTTCAAATCCAAACATTCATATTTCCAATATATGTTAGTCAAAAGAGCTGTCCTCTGAATTTATGAGCACAGTCAATTCACAGAGAATGATAATGTGGACCGTGGGAGTGCGGAATGCTATTAAAGTCAGTTCATTGATCCGGTTGACAAATTTTCGTGAGCTGCACTTGAAATGCATGATGTCCAAAACCGGTGATCCACCAAATAATGTTCCAGTGTTTTCGACCACGGTTTCCACTGATTGGTGAGTGCATTCAAGACGAGTATGCCAACACTCTATGAAACCTGGTTGGATTATAGGGAGCGAATAATGGTTTCGTAGAATTATGACGAAATCTGTTTACACAGATGCTAGCATAAGCAGCTTAGACAACTTAACGCAATTTTATCGGTGGGAAAACTTTGTAAACGGTCAGCCCCCCACGAAGACCAATCTAAGGACGGCAATGTGAGTTGGAAGCAGTTACTGACAGATATATGGTGTGTGTGTCTGTGGGCCAGGTGCCAGGTGTGTTGAACAAGTGCCCCGAGTTCCTACGCGTATGAGCTGCACGCACACGAGGTTCTCCGGGCTTTTGCTGACTGGAATGTATTAGGTCAACAGAAGATCACCTCATATAAGCTTACGAAGAAAAAAAGTAATATCCCCCAACGATAGGTGTGATATGGACAGTTCAAATGGCTGTGCCCGCCGTTTGTCCAGTGTGGATGACAGGCAGCCCTCGTTACCGTCCGGGGAAATACTACCGCCAAAATTTTATAAGCTTCACGTGGCCTGCCACTTGAAGCTTGTGGTTTTTGTTGTCAGACTGTCTCTTTGTTTCCATTGCTAGGTCACATTTAGGTTAGGTTTTTGTCATGTTTTATTGAATTCTGTCTGCTCGTATTTTAGTTATACTGGATTCTGTGCACTTCACGTATCCATCTACAAATGACCTGTCCTAAACATGTAGACCTTCTTCAGTATCGTTGTGACTGGATAACGGTCAGCACTATCTAGCCCTATGTGTGAGTGTGTTGAGTGGTACAAGTCTCCAGGTCTACACTAACCTGCACTAGATTTTTTACTGTTTGTTTGTCTCCACATAATTTGACGACTATGGACCATCAGTTTGGCACACTTCCTGTTCGTCCTTAGGTCTTCTTCCATCAGGTTTACGCCAGGGCGTTCAGCCGAACCAGGGCTTAGCAGGAACCGAATATGACACTGCTTACGGTGCGCAGGGATTCTTCGGAGTAGTTCGATATGACGCTCAAATCCGTAGACGGATTCCAGGTCCATGGAAAAAGGGAAAATTCACTGCAAACAAAGCTACCGTGGATGACTTTTTCTAGTTTAGGATGCTGTGTACGCTGCTAAACATCCTGTGTTTATATCAGATGAGAAAATGGCGAACGAATTATACGTCGGAAGTTGTATCGCTTGACTTTTCCCGTTTTTCTGTGATGAGCAAGCAAGGAAAGTTATATTCCTGCACAGACACCTCGAATCGATAATCGTCAGATTAACGAACTCACTCAAAGGTCTGGTTATCAGACTGCTTTGCACAGATTTGCAAGTGGTAACCAGTTGAGAAACATGTGTAGTTATATATATATATATATATATATATAGAAAGAG
>SJOL01001577.1:655220-713318 GCA_004794785.1 Opisthorchis felineus | reverse complement strand
TATATGAATGTATATATATATATATATAGAAAGAGTGAAGAGAGGTACGCGATTTTATGGAGGAATTTCGAGGTAAAACTTCTGTGTGGCAACCTGCTGAATCAGTATCTTTTTATGGTCAATAAAAAAGGAACTTACATGCCATGAACTGGGAATTTCTTCGCACACAATTTGGACAGGCTTCAATAATGATTTACAATCTCTCAGCATGGAACGTCAAATGTGAGGCACTCTGTGCGTTTTTGATCAAAATCAATCTTAAATTCAGTGAACAAAGGGGATAGGTATTGAAAATCCGAGTGTCCAGAGTTGGGAGAAGATTGAGAAAAGCAAGGAAACAGGTGCCAATCATAGCGTTTCACACAGTATACCGCCAGTATGCGTGAAGGATAAAGCCAAGTGTAAATCGATTGAAGTGAAAACTCATGCACTCCGAGGTGAATTTCCTACACAAAGTTACAAAGACACCAGATAATACAGTAAGAACAATACATGAGTCTTGGAAGAAAAAAGATCACCATAAACCGAACCATGTGGGGGAACAGAGAAGGTCAGACCAGTAATAATTAACATTGAAAGCTTGCGCAGGAAGAAATCGAGCCAGCGAAGTTAAACGTCAAAGCGTGGCATCGGATAAGACGAAGGGGGGAGGGTACGTCCTCACTTTCCGAGCATAGAAGCCGGGCATCCAACTGTGGAATCATGCCTAAATGTTTTGCGGATGTTATTCTGGGAGAAGGCTCACCGGTAAAGGATCATTGTGACGGTTAGGTGTTACCTATTTTAGAGCATTGAGGGTGCGGGAAAGTTCACCTGACCCACCACCTCCAGACAAACACTCCAAATAGACCTTGGAGACTACCAGAAGATTGTGCCAGTAGTCCTAGCTCAGTGTACGAATAGTCGCCATTTCTCCATGTTCTCCAGATTCCAGAATACCCATCAAGTGCAGGGATGCATTTTCGGGGCAAAGACCGAATAATCCAATTGTCCCTAGCCATAAGTCGTGAACCGGTTTATACGAACGAAATGGGGGTACACAGTGTGATGTGCACTGTTTCTGCATAACACGGTTATCGGAAGACATCCTAGGTCGGTTTAATTCGCATACGCCTTCACACTTGGAAACTGGGATAGTTTGTATTATCTCTCGAGGCATACAGACGCACCCAAAAACCTGGCTAAAACACCGTTGTCACATGTTTCGTTAGAGCTATGATATAGTAGGCGAAGCATATGAACTGACTACTGAACCAGGTACATTGGACTGGGCCATACAGAGGGAGAGTTTGGAACTGTATGAAGAGCGTGAATGGGTGATGTAAGGTAGGGAGTGTAACGGAGTACCAAGTGGTCAGATTGCAATTGCATTAGTTCTGGATGAGAAGGCGACATAGGGGACTGCGTTCGCCGGTTCAGCTTCGATAAACAGCTGCTGCGTCTATGACCCACCCACCTGGTATACTAATTGTGTCTCATAAACAATCCGTGGAATACGGCAACTGCAATTTGCAGTTGCACACGAATTTGGTTCTGACAGCAGACTGAATTGAATCCAGCTGAATCCCTCATTTATGATGGCCCATTATGTTTAGACAATCCGTGAACTATTTGTGCCATCCATAGGTACCTATCCTTCAATCCCAAAAACAGTCAGCTGATATTATACTAGTCGACTCTTCCTCCAGACACACTGCCAGCTTTCGTTAATCAACTGGGGTGGTATGTAAGCTGAGTCGCTTTGCCTTTCGGTAGCGCTATCATTGGTCTTGATTGTAGACGGAATTTTTTAGAAAAGGGCGTGATTTGAGCGGTAAAGACAAAAGTTTAAGTGTATAACTGTGCATATAATGACTCCTTAATTCACGTGACGACTCCTCACCTGTAACTTTTAGTAGGTGATAGATAGACTTCAGCAAAACGTATATGTAATAGAGTAGAGCGAGTTCATGCGGAAACTCGAAATTTCAACCAGGTTTCGCATTCGCTGGAAAACAGGTGGACAGAATAGACAGGACATTTATTGGCCAATCGCATTTGATTTAATGAGACAAATTCCGACTTCTGAATGTGGTGGATAATCTCATTAGAACCCAGGGAAACGACTTCTTTGTGTTGCGCTGCTTGGATTTGGTCACTTTTTATTTTTTCGAGCAAATTCTCTACACTTTCACTTAGACTGCTGGGAACGTATGATTTATTCTACGTGGTTTATGTGGATGCTTTACACAATATTGCTGGAAGGTGCGCTTTTTCTACGAGTTTTCATAAATTCCCAATCATTTTTGAGAAGGTGGGGGGCAAAAATCATATAGTGATTAGCTCATATAAACGAAATCATGTGTGTTACATTGCGTCAGAAAGTGCAACTAAGAGATCGTGAGGCCCAGTTTGTGATAGACCCATTTCCTCTATGTAAAGACCACCTTCAGGCAAAGAATGCTTCATGCGTTCCTCATTGGTGGTCTTTGTGGAGGGGGACAAATATACCTGGTTTAGAATTATAGCAATCCTATGAATTTTCAATGTGCCTTCGCACAGATGTACACTGTGGGCTGTTGTTAAGTGCTCCTTTTGTGCTCCAAAGGATCAGATTTGCAGCAACATTTCGACAAGTTCTATTTCATCCTCTGTCCTGTGTTAAAAGGCTTGTATGGCACCTTGGTCTAACGACAATACAAGTCTGAATTGGGTTACACTTTCTGATAACGGTCACGCTTAAACGTCAGCAAACAGCAACATTGTAACCCACAATCAGAAACCGTTTATCGAGTTTGAAAATACCATTCGCAAGCGGTAAAACAATTCTGCATGAACGAAATGTTTCAGTTCGGACCACATTGTTCTACAAACGTTTCATACTCCACTACTAACTGAAGTAGTATACTCAGTATGGGATACCAAACTGAGGTGTTTTTGGAAGGCCCTATCTATTTCTCGGACGAGTTCGAGTTTTACTCAATGTTCAACATTCAAGAAGCTCCATTGGAAATGTACGGGAATATTGGTGGTTCGGATGCGTTCATTCGTAATAGTTGATCAAGTGACTGTTGATCTGTTTGCCGAGCTTGGCAATTAGCTTGGAAACATTTGGTCACCAATCGAGGGGACATCTCACCTAATTGCGCACCGATGGTGACCCCGACCGGTGATGAGATATTTGCAAGCTAAATGCCAATTTCGGCGAACAAATCAATAGCCACCTGATGAACTTTCGAAGAAGCATCATTCCACTTCAATGGGTTGAACCGAAATGTCTCAGTTTCAAAGAGGGCAGTTTATTTATGGTGTATTAAAATGAGAGCCTACCATGCAACAGAACAAGACTTGTGATTCCATGCGCCTTTCGTAAACGCACCCTTTCCACGACATTCTTGTAGTTTGACTGTTCCACCTCCAGTAATTACATTCAATTTTTTTTTGCTTCGTTCACCTGAGCTATTTTTGTCCAGGAAAACCAAAAGGTCAGATTCTGTTATTTTTATCGTGCTCGTAAGCCCCCCCCCATCCCCGATAACAACGTCAACTATTCTGTTGGTGGTACAAACGTTGTGTTCTGTGAGTTATCTTGAATAATCGCTGGCCGAACTTATGAGAAGTGCACTAAAAAGAAAGAAGGGAAAACATCATTCTCATGGTTTTTGAGTCACTTTTGGAATCCCGCAACGCCCTTCGGAAGCGAACGTAAACATGAAGCCTAGGTAACCGTTGTCACGGTAACCAAGTAGGATGTATACATTCCTGCTCGTTCGAGTTGTCATCCGTTAATGGTCCCGTTAATGTTTCACCTGCAAAGCTCGATTGTCGACGCGAATTACCGGCAAGGAATGTGGAAGATGGAGGACAGACATGTGGGTGAACGCACTAGCATCGATTGTGAAACGCTTGTTTGTTAGTCTGCTCAATCCATTCAAAAAAATATCCCAGTGCTATCCACGCCCAAACTTCGAGGATAAATTTCGCGGTATAAGATAGATGAGGTTGGCGTATGCGAGCACGTGTCAGCTCGCTAGCCAGGCAGCGAATTATTTGGGTGAATGCATACGGATCCTAGTGTGCCGATACAACAAACACCATTTCATCTGCTATTTGGTTTGAAGACTGTCCACACAGATAACCTAGCTGAACAACGCCTGATGAACAAGCATCCTTACGAAGGTCTACCACATCATTTCAGTGTTCCGCAAAAGTCATGTTCAGCATAGACACTACCGTTTGGATTGACCTTCGCTGATGCCTATTTTGTGAAGGAAGAGGAGTGCTTCGTAAGTTCTACGACAGTTCCCCTGACCATCCCAACCACAGCGTAAAGCAAATTAAGTTCTGAGAAGCACTATAAACACAAAAATGTCTAAGGTTGATCTAAACATTCAATATATGTTATAACACAGAGCAAACTTTAAACCAGTTGGCTAAAAGAACGGTTTTGTGGCCATATGTCACTGTGGTTCCCTCATCAGTACCTTTGTAATTAGTTTTCTACCGAAGTTTCAGTGAAGAGGAGTAACTTGATCAGTAGTTATTTCGTGTCATCTGGATTTGGAAATTGGGTTTGAAGTGTGATCACGTTACGTATTTGGCACGAAAGTGAAAGTCCACTCTAAAGACACGTTTTATCTCATGCTCACCAACCTGGGGATGTTGGAGTTAATTGTCCTGTAACTGGAACTCTAATGATCCATATAGGCTTTACAGAAATCGGGATCTACACCAACAGCTCAAAGTCACCTGATCAAAAGTCTTAAAAATGATGTAACACTGTAGCTAGTAGTACGGATCAAGTATAGGTCACAGTCAATGAGCTGGAAATTTTGTGTGGAAACAATTTTAATGCTTTCCAAAGTGCCCCATTTAGTCATATCTCGTACGACACTTCATACACGCCAACAAGTCCAACGCTCGACCACTTGCTGCCTGCACTGTCATTTCATCTGAATGCTGTTTGCCGATCAAGTTAGGTTTGGTTAGATTTCAGCAGTAGCATGTTGTACACTACTTACCGGCTGTCATATACTACTTAGTGGCTGCCAAGCTTAAAAACACGCGTGTACTTAACACAGTAGGTGTAACAGTAGGAAACCTTTTGGGTCTATATATTTTGGGTGAGTGGGGTCTGATCGTGGAATTCACTCAATCACCTCACTATCAGTGAAGTCCTATGGCCCTTGGGAAACTGCTGGTGGACCTCAACAAATTAAATCCAACGTTATAGCTGCTCATTGTGCTGGCCTGTTCTACACCAAATTCTATCGATATACCCTTGTTCCACATTTCTATGAAATCTGGATTTCTGGAAGTCCTCTTGAACTATTTAGCTTGTCAGGCATTCATATAGTTTCTTGTACTAATTCTCATAAGCGAGAACATTGTCATTTTATATAAACAAGGTGAAATACTGGTACCGAATAACCCAAAAATATTTCGAGTCTCCTCGGGAACCCTTCTTTAGCTTTGACCAAGACGATGGCGAAAACATTTCCTTCAGAATTGTGATCCTTACCGATGATTAGAAAATGTACAGTAAATCCTAAAGATAGTTAACCAAAATGACTCGGAACTAGGATCTGATGCAAAGCAAACTGACTCCAGGGTGGTGTTCTCATCGTATAATAATTTGTTTCATTCATGGTCACCTTCCGGAGACTTTGTAGCGTTCTTAATTCAGTTGTCAGGATTTCCGGGAGAGGGTATGAAACGTTTGATTATGCAACATTTTCATCGGGAGATTTGCCGTATATGTGAGTTTCTAGGCTTCAAGCTGCAGGGGTGTGTGTATGGGAAGTGCCACATGAGGATTATAGGGTCACCAGAAGTGCGTATAATAAACAGGGTGCCATATCGTTGGGTCAGATAGTGTTCACTGTGAGATAACAACAAATAGTCTAAAAATTCCGCGTATGATCCATTATGCAACTGCAAACCCTCGGGGTTCCCTAATAGTGTCCTAGTTAGAATAGTCAGTGAATGCGATTTTCGGACCTGAAGATCACGTGGCATATCAGCCCAACCATAGGTCAATAAAGGCGCTAAATGCACCCATACGTGCAATAAGTCCATGTAAGCAGGGAAAGTATGATGGTGAAGTGAACCAGGGTGTTTTCCAACAGTAAGCCCTCGATGGAGTCGAAATTCACCCAAATGGTGCATCTGCGGATAACCAATTCACTCCAAGAACACTGAGTTCGTTCATGCATTCAGCCACATCCATCAAGAATAGGAATAGTCAGTGGAGGCTCCTGAGTTGTGTGTATCAGTCGCCTAGGCCTTCTACAGGCTTGTAGAGCGTCTTGAATCAGAACAGTAAGATTATCACGAAGAGCAGGTCACCGTTAATTAGATCGTGATGAGTCGTAGCGGCGTTAAATTGATCCGTTGCCAAATTGAAACATAAGCCAGTGAAAAAGCGGTCAGTGACAGTGAATTTTTGATCTAGAAACATAATTTTGGCGATTTTTCCCGGATTAGAAAATCAATGTATCCCAAGATGACTTGGAAAACAGGTGCTAGAAAGTGACTTGAGTTGTGGGAAGAGAATGATATTAAGTGGGTCCATGCTGGTTGCAAGGATAAAATTTGTCGCTGATTTGTGGCCAGCTTGGCCACACTTTTCTTCTTCCCGGGACCAACCTGTATTCTGAAAATGGCGGACTTTTCACCTACCAATGTCCTACATCATTTACTGTCTTACTGGTTTTCTAGAACGTAAAATATTGTACTTTTTATCACAGGACCAACTTTTTAGGTGGCAACGAAGAATTATCCTTCTGGGAGTTTCATCTCATAAATGAGATGAAAGTCGAGAAGCACTGTACAGCTGTTTCATCCTTCTTGGGAGTCATCGGCAGTGCGCATCTCATGAAGATCCAGTAGGGAGTTTCGAACCCGCGACCTACCGGCTACTAGTATTTTGAACACTTAGCCGTTCGGCCACGAGCGGCTGATGATTCCCAACAAGGATGAAACAGCTATAATTTACCTCTGGGCTTTTCAGCACAAATTGACTTCCATTATAGGACGAAATCTTCATTATAATTCCCAGATCTCCCCACACTGCCAACAATTATCTCGACTCAGAGAATGGCAATGTTTTCTGGTGTTTATCACTGTAGTAGATGCTTACATGGTGTAGCAATATTTTTTTCTAATTCTTGATCACAATAATGAGTGCACTATCCACTCGGTATGTGTAGCTTTTACCGCAACTGTGATAACAAGTTTTACTGTTTCAGATTAGGCCTCAACTGTCCTTTCAACTTGCACGTCTGATGATGATGATCGGTATGCTGTCAAAGGGTGATATATTATAAGAAAGACTACGTTGTCGCTTTTAGTGGAACATGACCCTTAAATGGATGTAGTTCCAGAAAGTAGCACGAATTCATGATATTTCTGCTTTTCCCCTTGTGGCGTGCTCACATTAGTGTCTGTCGGACACCGCGGACCGTGTGCTTGTTAGGCTACTCTCTGTTGCTATGATGTCACCAAGATTCTTGGCCCACAGAGGACATTACGGGTATTTCTTAAAAGCCGCATTTATAGGCTGCATTCACAGCAAATATGGCGGACAGTGTGAGTGCGTTTTCTGTGCAGAAGGATTGTTAAAAGAATTCAACTATCCTATTTATACTTACTATTCAGAGTGACTCTCGGAAGTGTCACTTCATGTTTAAGTCGGGCAACCGGGAATGCAATAAAACTCGCCAACCTACACTTTACATTGTTTCTAATTACATGTTGACAAAAGCACTCTCAGGCTGCTGGGAGCCAGTTTTATCGGACCCGTATCAATAGGCCGCGCCTGCCTTCGAAGTCCACCATGCTGATTCGACGTCATTAACATCTTAACATCTTTCCGATATCATAAACCTCTCCAACTGAATCTAATGTGCAGTTTTCAAGGTGTTACTCTTGTAAAAGTTTGATCAGAAACATGCTATTTGGAATGCTTTCCAAAATTTAAACCTCAAGACTCTTTTGGAGGAGTGATATATCCCATGAATAAGACACTTCATGTTCCGATAGCCTTCTTCGTGTCAATAGCCGATGGTCTGACAGAAGATACAGCTCTTGTTCAGAGCAATAGGTAGTACCAAATTACTGACGTACTCACTGTCGAATATGACTTTTGAAAGACCAGTCAAACAACGGAGAGAGGCGAGAGTCGTCATCAGTTAGTACAACACGGCTACTGCAGTAATCGTGACCAAAACTGACTAGACTTGCCATGCATTTCACTATTTTCGTGACAGTTCACGTTGTAGTAACTTTACATGTGCGTTCCAGCTCTCACATCGAAGCATTCCACTGCCTAATTGACTAGCTCACGGTGCACAACACAGTGGTTGGCGTCGCTTGTAGGATACCGCTGAAATCGCCGTTGCACTGGAATCATTGAATATGAATTCCTCACTCCTCATCAGTTAGAGTATTAGTTGAGAACTAGTTTGAAATATGCACAAAAGGCTGCTGTTTCAGTAAAATTAGTGCTTGTGCACTTCTGAAAAGTGCTACCTTTCTAGCCACACCTATCAGTGGGTCAAACTCAAAGCTTCGGGCAGCGTCCCCAGTCAGCCAACATTTTGTGGCCAAACAGCCTAAATTAACTTCACCTATCATGTTAGGAAAAAATCAAACCGCCCGCAGTTTCGAACCCAAACACCAAATTGTGACTAAGGTACTCGTTTGAAAACCAACTGTGCGACTAGTTGATTACAGGAATTAACTTAACGAAATTACCACGGACTTTGCCTATGCAGACTGATCAGACTTTTCAGATATTTGAGCAACACCAACAGCTAACCAGTTTTGTTTAAATCTGCCAGAGTGGAATCTGGCGCAAACCCAGATGTACAACTGAATTTCCTCAAGAAGTTTTTGGACATTATGCCTCTTGTGAGTGACGACAGTCTAAATTATGACACCCGGACCAGTTTTGAACAAAACAGCGAGAACGACAATGTTGCTGGGTGAAATTACTCCTTTCAAATCTCATCTGCGAAGAGGAGGTGAATAAAACGAGGCAAAATACCGGGCTAGTTGTACCGTTTTGAATGAAATCAAACTGCAATGGGACCGATTAATAAAACCAAGATAGCCTCAGCTCTTTCTGAGCACACAGTACAAAGGTGTAGGTTAGTAGTGTCTTCATATGCGATCAAGATGTTCCAGTCCGGTAAATCTGACCATACATGAAAAGTTGACGCAGCAACTAGAATAGACAAAATGACCGGAAACGAGTATTTAGAAGTTCATATCCTGATTGATGACTTTTCTATAGTTGCAATTATAGTTATACTCAGAAATGTTTCGCATTTCCTTGAGACTGTTGTTGTATCCTGCGGGGTACAGCACGGTTTCATTTTTGATATTGTCTATCGAATTAACCCTACTGCAATCCAGATTGACATTTTTGTCCATGTTTATGCGTTTCTCTGACGAATATTGCACTTCACAGCTTGGATTTCACAAAGGATTTTGAATTTCTGAATACCTTTTATTCCCACCGAGTCTCAATAGTTGAGTGTTGATAGAATTGGTCACGTGAATCTTTGGTTGATATTCTGCAGTTTTGATAATCACATAAGACATCCACCGAACAGTCTTGAGCAATTAAAGGAGAGTTGAGCGGACTGCATGCGTTGGATAGAGTGGTGTTTGTAGAAACACTCAAGCAAACCCTCTAGAATAAGCATATCAGAATCGAATTTGTTAGACTGGAGTTAATTTTTTTGCTGTTCTGTAACAACGTTCTGTGTCATCTTGGGCCACTGACTGCCAGGCTTTGTTTATTAAATAGTACTTTTCGTGAGACGTCCAGTGATCAACATGGCGACCGAGGGCTTGATCCACTAGACTGAGTGTTCGAGTGCAAAGATGTCTGAGACGTTACGACCATTAGTTGGACTTTACTACATCCAATATTCACTTTCAGAACACACATTTTGAACAAAATAAAGGCGGTTTTGCGTCGATTCTTCACACCAGAAGTGAACCAGATATTCCATCAGCGGAATGAAAAGTGTGTTACATATCAAGTTCCCTGACAGTGCTTTTTTGATGGCAATAATTTTGGCCTTTCATTTGAATGTTCGCTTGATGTAGTCTAATAACTGCACAGTTGAAGATACCGCTTAGTAGGCCGCCGGTTAGCGTCACCAGGTTGTTCATCGATAATTCCGTGAAGGCTAGAATATTTTAATTGCTAATCTGTTGGTCGAGATTATGTAGTATGATTTGTCAATGTATGATTTGTCAAAAATTCTCCTGCAAGTCCGCCACCGCGAAATTCCGATGGATAAGTAGACTGGCTGGATGTATCCCCCTCGAGCAATGCCTGTAAAGACGGCGGCCACTTGTTCAGCTCAAATTGTATCGCTTCGGGGTTGGCGAAATCTGGCCAAAGTCGCCGACTAATCGTCCCTTCAGTTACCTGTTAGTGTTGAATGCAGACTCACAGGTCTCACACATAACATGTGCATATCGCCTGCCCGGCAACCAGTCCAGCTGAGTTGCTTGAACGAAACGTGATGGCAATCGGTGAAACGTTTCAGCTGAAATCCACAGGAAAATTAGCTAATAAGCAAGCAGTGATAGGGAATAACTTTCCCGATTTCAATTTTACTGTGGAAGGAACTCATGAGACGATCGTTGATCAACGCGCGGGAGCGGCAGGCTATGTTAACATTTTCAAAGCTTACAAATGCATTTGCGTGGAGGCCGGATTTGGCAGCATGTTTCACATCGATTTTGCTCGATGCTCCCAAAGCGCTCGAATGGTTGTAGCCCTTTGGCCCCTGTAATGTCTGGCTCGAGAAAGAGAGGGTTCTGGTAGCCTTAATTTCCTCGTTTGGTTGAGACCAGGGGAACATGCCTCGAGGTCCCGTAGCCGGCGTGTGACAGTTGTGAGACAATGGAGGTAGCAATGGAGGTACTGTGGTGTCAAAGAGCCTTGTGGAGCCTCCAAACCCAAAGCCCTAGCAGCCATAGCTGATGAGGTGATTCCAGACATGCCTAGAAGACTCGCCGACCCAGGAGGCAAGACCGAGGCAGTCTCTGCCAACAGCCCTATGAATTTATGTTCCATTTCAGTAGTAACATTGTGCGGACGATCAAAGGATGATTCCTATGTACCTTTTTGGCCGCCACGTCGGCTTGTGTTACGTGGGTACTTTGTTACGTCATTATGTGTCCGGAAATACTTCCACGTGTATGGGCCGATCGCTGAGTTAGACGGTGGGCTTCTCATAGTGGTACGTAATTAGAGCTGCTCTTTCTCCATCCAGGTGTTCGACACTGATAGATATGCCACCGAATTCCCCGAAAAGACTTTTATCGTAGCATATCAAAACTTATTTTTTGGAGAAACCTTTCTCACGTAAAAGGTCTGAAACTTGTTTGGTAATTCCTCCCTAAACCAACATTCACCACTGTGTCGTCCATCCGACGAGCATTGATTTCTTCGGAAATAGAAGGAAGAAGAGCAACATTCATCCCGTGGCTGTCGGGGCGATGCAGTCCTGCCGTGTTGCGTGTACGGGATCGCCTTGTATTTGGAGAAGGTTTCCGATCAGCACGGTGTCTCATCAAAAAGATTGTGCAGCCTTTAACACCTACTGTCCAATGTTTATTTAATCATGCACTAATTTACACGGCAGAGAACCATATAGGTTGGGGTCGTATGCCTAACCATATGACCATGTGCGATGTGACACGTCACATTCACAAGGACCGATGGGTCATTTTGGCTGTGATTCACAGTGTGGAGACCTTAGATTTGCTTTTCTAGAGCTCCAAAATTTGACTTGAAAACTTCCAGATAGAGGGCTAACTTATTTGTATAGTAAAAATGAATTTAGACTTAGTAACTACTACTAACCACTACTACTTAGTAACTACTAACTGATCGTCCAAGAACTACAACCGTGCTTTTGGGATAACCTAACGGTCGGATTTCCATTAAGTCACTCTTCTTCCGAGTGATGGTTACATCATCATCCTTTTCATATCTTTTGACTTATCTTTTTAGTATGTTTACTCTGTTCTATGGGTTTTGGGTCACAAACTGCTCTGACAATTTGGGCTATCAACTCTGAAACTGACAAGCCTTATCAGTTGTCAGTAAGACAAAGTAGACGTAGATAACAAGATGGAACACTAGCTCAATACTTCAGCCCACTCACTTTAGGCAGCCATCTTGACGGCTGTGTTGCCGGCTCCTACTTTTCAGTTGTGATCAGCCAGTCATTTGCTGGCCGAGTAGGACAAGCATTCGCGTAATTGGCAATCTGAAGAGAATTTGAAAGTAATTGGCTAACTGCAGTCGATTCGTTCACGAACGATGTGACTTTATCGACCCCATGTATTTTGGTCCGTCTTTGCAAAATCGATCCTGAGGTGCTGTTCATTGATGATCACAAAAGTACCTCGTGATTTTATTCACTGAAACTAGTGACCAAGTTTTGGTAAATCATGTGTCTTGCTCGGTTCAGTCGTCTCATTCAAACTGTGAATGAGGGTTGACAACATCTGACATGTGGACCGTGTGTTCTCTACTGGGTCACGACTGATTCTCTAGAGACACTTGTCTGTTACATCCAAAAAGTGGAACCACTTCACTGGAGCTCACATAGCTGATCCAGTGGAACCTATACACATATATATATATATATATATATATATATATATTGTGAACTCACTGTCTTGTTTGAATGTGGATCAATAGTGACCATGTACAAACACATTTTGGATGCTTAATTCAAACGCGTGATTGAAATACTCAGTTAAAGCGTCCTGAACCTGCTGGAGCTGGATTGATGAGCCGCATATTGGGTGATCTGCAACTAATGCGAAAATAACAAGCGGGCGAGGCCTGAAAGAAGTAGGTCCATACTATCGGGCCCTTATCTCCTTTGCTTTCTATTAAACTTCCCTACAGTCACTCAGTCAATCATTGATTGCTCATGTCAAATTCAGACTCAGCAGATCGAGAGAACCGTTTTGAACGAGTCATTTCAATTCCTGTATACCTTAACTACTGTACTGTGGTCTTATCCTACTAAGGGTTGCAGGCCAGGTGGCTGTTGGTCTGTTCACCAAGGTTTACGGTTTGCCTGTGGATGTTTCATTACCAATCGTGGACACATCTCGGACATCGGATACGTCAACCCTGCGAAATGATGATGTCTCCACGATTGGTAACTAAACGTCCGCGGGCAAACTCAGAACATAGCTCAACAGCCAACTAATCTACAGCAAGTTAACGCACGCCAGCTAACAATTTTTCGATAAATTGCCAAGCTGCATCCCCGAGAAGTTTGTCGGATGAAGAGAACTAGCCGGTTTTCTGAGCTTTATAGAAAATGCCTAACATTCGCTTGCCAGTCTCCGAGAAATATTTACTATTATCCCAGTTATTAGCCAATGAGTTTAGTATTCCGCGAGTATGACCGGAAGAAAATTTTCGTAATCTGTAAAATAACCGACGTGGCTAATCTCATTCAGCCAACGAACTGGTGAAGGCCAGGTTTTCATGTTCCGTGGATTTACAACCGTTACCCCAACCGAATACATAATTATGCAACAGGTTGAATTTGCTTCCAGCCAAAACAAGTGAGATGGTAGTTGAATTACTGGGGGACTGAATTTTCGTCCTTGAAACTCTTGACAGCGAACAACAACCGTCATTTTACCTAAGTGCTTTGAACTACACCACATAAGGGGTTTGACGATGATCATCTGGTTGAATGGTTCAATTCACCTGGTCACGCAACCAATGAAACAGCCCAAATCAACAGCTGTTAAAACAGAGAATCGTTTTACCTTGAACTGTAGAGAGGGTAAAACAAAAACCTATTGTATGTTGATGATATGAGGATACCCTTAAAATGTCTAATCGAAACTTCGTCGTGTAAGAGGAATCAATGTGAACTGGAAGCAGTGCACTGCTGATTCGTTCTTATCGGAACTCATCAGCAGTATGTATCACACAAATATCTGGACAGACTCGAATTCGCAACATCTTGCCTCAGAGCTAAGCACCATGCCTTTCGGTTACGAGTGGACTGCTAGCAGTGACAGGAGAAAATCCCAACTGCAATTTCCAACTATCGTCATGCTATCAGCAAACAAAATATTACTCGAAAGAAGAATAGTTCACTAATTGCCTGAGGCTTCTATCTGAGAAAATGTCACTCTAGGGTACAGAGAGCAGGTGACCACATGATGGAAATGGTGTGAAAGATGAGCGGAGTCTTACATTTTGTCTGAGTGAGAGTTAACACACTGTTGACCAACCGCTTGTATCTTAATGGCAGGGCATTCAGCTATTAACCAGAGAGTCGAGGGTTGGAATCACACTGGGAATTCGTGGGATTCACATTCTCAACAATAAGTGAAACTGCTGTACAGTGCTTCGGTATGGATTGATTTCACTTATGAGACGAAACCTCGGTTCAAAATATTTTCCTAGCACAACTAAATGGTAGCCTTTGCTCTTTGAGTTTACTGCTTACAGGCCCACCAGATATTTTCGTCAGTAAACTGAAAAGAACTACGTTATTAGTAACTTCTCAGCTGTTACACTGAAACTATCATAACAGGTAACCCCAAGGGACAGTGTTCCAAGAAGTTGGAGCTGTTCAGAGGACGGTCATTGTTCTAAGACCACTTTTGTGTGTGGGAATAGTTTGAGCTAAAACTTGACAAACGAGGTGTTTTCCCATACGTTTACTCCCTAACAAAATGACCGTTCACGTGATCGTTTGAAATTTTGTGTTTAAAATACTAATTGTTGGCCAAGAGAGATGCTTCTACGAGAATCTACTTAGGACATTCTTTATAAGCGGTGTTATCTATCATGATGTTTCAAACATCTTTATACCCTAGAGGCGAGATTCCATTATACTGTTTCGACTTCTGTTATGATGTAATAAAAGGCATCTTTTCGTGAGCGAATTTAAGTCTATATCGAGTGATTTGCTCAACTTTGACGTTTTCGGTCCATCAGGATTAGAAGTAGTCTGAAATGGGGTCATCATACTGTTGAACAAGAACAAAGTGTTGTGTATTTCCGTTTCTATAAAAAATGTTGAAACTAACTAAAGTAAAAACTGCACGCTTTTAGATGAAAGTGGCTCCTACTCGCCTCTCTCTCTCTCTACTCAAGGCAAACTCAGCAACAGATTGGCATCAGCTTGATAAGAATTCAAATGCGGTAATTCTGAAAAACGTAATAACACTAGTTTCGTTTGAACAGTCATCCTTCCCTCTTCCCCCCTGACATGGTATACCCGGTGCAGCCACACCAGTATCGCGGTGCTGGAACTGGAGAAAGACTGCTTAAACGAGAAGGATGCGACGCGTAATAACAGTCTTTTATCGGAATGGAGAATAGTCTGCTGGTTATTTTTTGCCTCACACGCGATTTGCCAACTAGTTTTTGTTAACTAGTTTTGATAATATTATCCGAATACCTCCGGGCCTCAGTGGTAACCCAAGTTCGACCATCCTGTTAGTCCGTTTACTTGTCAGCTCGAATGTGAAGACGAAAAGACATATTTTTACCACCTAGGCTTGAAATTGCAATCTGTTATGACCATGCTGAAATAAATCTTCGCTGCACAAACAGATCCTCACAAAGTATTCGTCGACACTCATATTTGGCGTTTCTTCACGCGTTTAAGTGTTTAGATGATAATTAGAATGACGTAATATGCTCTCCATGAGCTTTCTGAAAACTCTTCAACAGCCCACTATCGGTTCTACCCGTCTCGGGAGTCATCACTTAGGCGGAATCTCCAAACCTCCGTCAAACTTACTTTTAGCTTGAAATTTTCATTTTCCTATTTCTGCTTGGGGTGTAAGTGGTGGGGGCAGTCAATTACACTGCCGGTCAGCCGTACCTGGCCAAACGGTTCAATCTTTAGCTATTGGCCCGAAGGTTGGATCTCCCTAGAGATTCATGAGATGCGCACTGCTGATCATTCCTAATATGACAACTGCACAGTGCATCTCGGTTTTTAACATGGACTGGCTTCGTTTACGGGACGAAGTGAAAAGTGAAATTCCAGAATCTTCTAATGCTGTCAACAAGAACCTACGGATAATCAAAGTTCGCCGATTACATCCACCCTGGTGGGCCTCAAAATCGATCGCAGACCGCTCAAGGGTTTTTGGGTTAAATTGTGAGTGGTGTTTCCTCGAGAGAATATAGTGCGATATCACGACAGTCCTGCCAACTGAAAAATGAGTTAACCTGTGTGCATCATAAGAGAGGGCTTTTGCTGAGTCTCCTATTATCACCACTGTAAGCTGAAAATGAATGCATTTTGGCAACTGCAGTGATTTTTGTTTGTTCATGATCACTGGAGCCTGGTTTCGCCTAGCTATTATGTGAAGTGACGTACTTGGTCCAATGTCCTCATGGTTGAACCAGTGTATCCACATTTGTAGGCCACCAAACAAAAACTGATAGACATGCGATTATCGCCTTTTTACCTTTCGGTCGAAAAACAATGTGATTATTGAGGCAGAACGACAAATAAGTGCATCAGAACACCGTGCATGTCCACTTTGTTGTTGAATGCTTCACTTATAACCTGGATGTTCCTTCGGGTCTCTAGAGGAATCGAAAATACTACTACACGAAAGCTAGTAATATCTGCCAAATTAATGGACTTAGGTTTAATACGATTGTGAAGGTTGTGAACCACAGTTCAGCTCCATCAGACCCTAAACTGGGTCAAAATAGACTCGAGTATACTTCAAATTAGTAACCTTCTACTTTGATAGTCACAGAGTACTGCGCACGACAAATATAGCATGAGTTGTCACGACTACTACAACGAGGCCGGAAATGACCGCAAGTATATTCTAAGGAATTTACGTGACATACTATAATTCCATGACTATGCAAAGTACAAAGTTTCTGACCTTTTACCGGACAATGGCAAAAGTTGGATGCACGTTCATAGGGATTCAGATTGAATACATGACCATTTAGTCGATTGGGGGAGTAAACGGATTCGTCGCATCTTTCACAAGGGAAGCAATCGTTTGTATTGACCGAGTTAGATCATATTCACCGCACCAACTTTAGCCCATAGCATCGACACGGCAAACCCCATTGGGTGTCAGTCCCAGCGCTCTCAACGAACACTGCTGCGGCGAACACCAATCAGACACGCCCGTGACTTACCCGCGTTTGCCGAAGGCCTTGCACCCTAATGGACTAGTGTTTTTGACAACCGTGGTCGCCTGTGCGTCTCCGATTACCGAGGAGCGGATGCAGTAAAACAAATAACAAAACCACCATCTGCTGACCAGCGATGATGGGCAACGATTTTCTGGCGACGTTTCTTTTTCCGTAGGTAGTTAAAATCAACTGGCTTCTGAGGAGACTAACCTCTGGACGAAGGTCAGTGTACAATATATTTGCAGTCTGACTGGGTGTTATGAACGGAGGTAGAGAAGAGAAGGACATTGGGTATCGGATGTCCTGTTGATATTGCTGTGTGGAACTATCTTAGCATTCATGAGATAAAATGCCGTCTGTCCCAATGATCACTTCACACGAGGATATATGGAGACGTTGGTTGGTTTACAATATGCACAGAGACTTTACACTGAAAATCACTCCTTGAAATCTCTGTAGATAGGAGTACGGAAGAACTTACTGAGACTGGAAGGAATGAGCTCTAGGTCTAAGAGTTTGAACGATACCAGTGGCTTGTTGACCAGGTAATCTCTAGAGAAAGAGAAAAATTTCGTATCTTGTAGAATGTAAGCTCACCACAGCTACAGCTCCTACCGCAAACTGTGAGGAGATACAAGCTGCATCCTTTTGTGGTGACTGGTGTACAAGTAATTCTCTCATGGACCTGTGCACGACTGAGAAAACATTAGTCAGAGATATGCTTTTCATGGACGAAATCACACAGCAAACCATGTAATTTTTTTCATAAACTTCACTAGAGGTTGCATCCCCCGATTGCATTCAACCTACCACAAGACCTGGACTTTCTGGCACACTACAGGAGAACATTTCGCTTAGGGCATTGATCGCATTGATTCATTGAGAAACATGTTATGGAAGCATGAGACATTTGTAAATCGGCATATCTTACTGGAAGTTTTGCTTGCGTGATAAAGATATTTTGGGCCTTGGACAGCAAAAAAGTGGAACCATGGGGATGGCCACTCACTGCCAAAAGTTTTAGTTTTCAACGAGAATTATTTGTGAACTGCCCCCATACAGTCACGTTTCTTGAGGCAACAAGTCTTGTTTTGTATTTAATCTGCTGACTTGATAAATGGATTTGCAAATGTGACTTCGCCTCAACCAAGAGCTACAGAGATCAGCACCAACAACAAAACACTGGCAGCATTATTATCAAATAGGCCCCAAAAATTGTACGTCCCAGATTTCAGACATTGTATTTGTATTTTCTAACCAGGTTGAGCACCGCGAAACTGTGACGAGATATTTTCGTAGCTGTCTGATAGGCACACAGGTTTCATCGACTATCTGTGGTTGTAGGGGTTACACTGTACCCGTACCTCTTGGAAAGGTCATTATAAATGAAATGTCTTGTAGAGACCCCTTAATCCTGCAAAAAATAATATAAATAGTGTAGGGAAAATTAATCATCTTTATTTGCAAGGATATAAAGTCAAACTTAATCGCCAAGTAGTTCACGATCTTGTATATTGAATAATAAGGTCACAGACACAATCGATGACTTGGTTCTACCTGCGGACAATACGGTCCGTGCGGCCCTCTAGAAAGTAAACCTCGTTTTCAATTCATCTTAGTGCAAGTGAGCTTCCAGGGAATATCGCCCGTGGTATCTGCTTGATGGAGTAGCTTTAACACAAGGTATTCCCACTGTTATGTATAAGTGAACAGGGAAGAAAATCCACGTCGCCAGAGGTTTTTTTTCCGCAGAGAGAACAATTGCACTAGTATCCGCAAGAGTTCACACGAGACGATGTTTCGGAGTAATAGTTATGCAGTTTTGTGTTTCCTTCAGATAAAAGAGGTCTTCCTCAGTGGTGAAGCGTGTTCAAGCTGGAAATAAGTATTAGTGGATAAAAACACAATATGGATGAATTATTCCCACCCATGTAGCAGAGAAATTTGTCCCGCTAGAGGTAACGACCTAGACGAAAAACACTTTTGTTCCAGTATGAATTGGGCGGAACTAGACAGGTACCGTTTATAATACAGTGTTTTTACAGACAATCGTGTGCTCATAATGATTAGACTTCTATTGCGCACCGTTTTTTCACTTTTCTATTTCGATTGGAGCTGACACAAACATGATGTGACATTTGGGCTCTTCCTATTGGTCGCACCCTTGTTTAGAACCTGAACAATTTTCAAGGGTCTGAAATCGTTAAGGGTCTGAGCTACCGAAAGAAAAATGTAGGATTAGAGAGTAAGCTGAAATGCATTCAGGCTGAGAATTTTTTTTGCATGCTTCAGGGATAGATAAGGTCTTCCCGATTCGGAATTTTTTCATCCGTAAAGTGTGCGCACTGAAAAGCAGGTCGAATTTGAATGTGATCGTTTGACACTGGTAGGCTTTTGCTGCCTTCTGCAGGGACCAGTATGGTTGTGATATTACCATCTTAGGCAGGTTTACACGGAGTCCATGGTAAAAGTAATGAGTGATTTGAACTACAGACCCTCAGGTCAGAAGAGTCTTTATTGAATTTTTGTCTATCATAGGCAGTGTATTTTTGAGCAGCACCGATAACACACCTCCAGGTAATGATTTCAATCTGATTACCCTCGTAGAGTTCTTCGGTTATAGTCGCCCCATTCATAATTGATTGCTGTAAAACATGAGAGATAAAGTTTCCTACGTCCAAATTAGACAACCGAGGCCGTCCATCGCTGGTAGCCCTCATTCAGAGGACTGCTTTACTTAGTAAGTGATAGCAGTCTGTCGACGAACAAGGTCGACCGAATGTGGTGCGGGGAAATGCTGGATAATTCAATCGGAAATGGCAATTCTGTTGACATTTACAGTCTATCAATAACATATAACCAATCAATTGACAGCTTTTGGGACTTTCATCTGCTAACGCAAGACAGACGCTGATTTACTCAAGCTTTGTGGTGGCAGTTTACCAAGGATTTGAACTTCACTGAGTTGAATGAGATTTTGTCCTTCCACTTTTCACAACTACCCCCGCCCCCAGTGAATAGAGACATTTTCCTCCTGGTTTTTAAAAGCTGTTATGTGGTTGTTGTGATCTTTACTCTTTGATTACCTATCCAGGAAGCCAAATATTCTTAAGATATCTGGGTATCTGTAACTCTTAGCCTTAGCGCATTTTACTAAATGGTTAAAGCTTTTGTTCAAGATGTGACCACCACAGTAGAACATTGAAAAATGTGTCAACAGTCTGCGCACATGGATGAGTATTTGAGTTTTGAGGCATAGAAGGTGTCGAAAGGTATTATTTTTTACTTTTTGCTGTCCTCATTTGAATATACAGCTTCACTGAATATATATCTTCTGCCAGATCTTGAGATCGTTTAGAAAACCACCTGTCTCGGGTCTCAGGTTTGCGTCCGCCACACAAATTAGTCACAGAGCCAAAGAGTATCATCATCGTCAACAACAACAATAGCAACATCGCCATTCCCGTTAACATCATCGATATCATCGTCGTCATCACCGTCACCATCAGTCAACAACAAATACAGTGATAACCGAATCGTCATTTCCATCACTCTAATCAGTATCGTCACCAACATCACCACCAACAACATTGTCATGTCCATCAATATCATCGTCGTTATCGTCTTCAGCACCTTCACAAACAACAGATAGGGCAGCTCTAGACTTCATGCATGTCGTATGACGTTGCTTTGAGAAAACTTGCTAGACAAGGAAAGTGTGCATTTATACGCGATAGTTTCAAATACCATAAGCATTCTCTACAGCGATGTTTTGCCAAGGCAGCTACCCCTATACAGTTGTAGAATTTGGTTGGTCCCGTCGAATGCGCCGCCATTTTACAGCGACTTTCTGGTAGAAAGAGCTGAGACAGGTTGCGCCCAAGCCAAGAATTACTATGCTCAGGTCGAGAAACAGAAATTTTGGTTTTTGTATTTGCATTTTCGCCTTCATACACTTGAACGTGAAACCCTCTGGAGTTGTCCAGCCTCTCTTGAGTGACGGTCTTCAACCTATCTCAACCGGTGTGGCTGTAGGTGAGCTTCACCTTGTTGATCTGTAGTTCATGATAATCAAACATATGCTACGGATATAGTTTTATATTGCTACGGAAATCACAATCAGAAATATACGCCGTTTTTAGGCAAGAAAGCTGTTGTGCACAGGATTGTTGTGAACGAGATTATCATCTATTCTGAAAATCGATGCAACCCGATAAGGACTGAAAACTCACAGGAACGACTGATGTGCCCGGCTATAATTTTCGTACTTCACCGCAAACGCATCACCCTCCTCTCCCAGACCGTCTCCACCCTGTCCATGACTGACGTAATTCGCTTTAGTAGGCCGGCACAATCAATTGAATGTCACTAGTCTACCTCTAATCCATAGACGGTTTTACTCTTTTCGGCATTACCTGAAGTCTTAAGAGGAATTTGAACAGACGAATTGCCACAACAAGAGACAACGCTATGTTTCCTACGAATATGAACGAAAACTTGTAGCTCGCTGCTGTTTCAAAGATAGAGAAGTTTTTTCAGCGACCTTATGGGTACCCAGCTCCATCAAGAAAATATACTACTGTGTCCCAAATATCGTCCAACTGAGACGGGAGGCGAACTATTTTGAAGCATGTTTACTTGAAGAACATCAAAAACGAGAGACTTAATTGGGATTCTGCTGTGTCTTTTCTCAACGTCAGCTGAATTTACAAGTTGTTTTATTTCCTCTTTTTCGTCTGCTCTTAGAGTGTGTTTTCTTAGCCCTGGGAGCATTGCGTATCTTACGGTTACAATGTTCGCCAATTATACAAAAACTCTGCACAAGGCATCTGAGTTGAATTCAAGTGTGCGTCGCTTCTTTTAAAGAGGATGTTCGCTCACTAGTTTATTCAGTCAACAGAAAGAAATTCATGTATGATATAGCCTGTTTGTTTATTCATTTGATCCCGTTTAGTTTGATCTATACTCATCTCCAGAATCAATGTCACGCGTTCTGCTAGGAAAGTGCTACCTCACGCAACCGCAGCGGCACTGGATTAACCCGAACAAAATTAGACCAGTGAATTCTAACCTGGTATTCGTAGGTGGCTTTTCAATGAAATATGTGGTGCTTCGTATGAGCCCTCGTGGATTCTTTCAGTCAAATGTATTTTTGCGTGCAACAATCAATAAAACTGAAGAATACTTACATTGATAGATCACCCAATAAGTGGGCGAAAAACCGGACCTTCAGCGGATGCCAGATTCACTGGCTCTGAGATGCAAGATTTTCCTTCCTGCTCCTACCAGCATGAATATCCAAATCAACACCCATTAAGAATTAAAACCTTTCCGAAAAACTACAAAACTTATTCAAACATGAATCGCTGAACACTTTCTTGCAATTTGAGGACCCCTCTAAAGAGAAATGTTAATTCTGCAGTTCTACTATGCGCACTGGTGAGCTGATTGTCTGAGCAAATGGTCCCAAATCAAGGTCGATCTTTATATCCAGGTGGGAATTAATTTGAAAGCAGTGGGGGAAATCGGTCTTATAAAACGCTGCGAGTTCGTTTCACAAAGGGAAGATTAGCCTTTAAGAGGGAGAACTATTTTAACTGATTTTTACAGGATGAGAGTCATGTCACGCCATTCCTATGCAAACTTCAGCCATTTATAGCAGAACGGGACTGCCCCTAGCTGTCAAAAATTAACGTCGGTGATTCAGTCCCAATCTCTCTGAAAGGTAAAATAATTCAGTACGTCACTACTTACCACAGTCATGAAAGGTAGAAAAAGTGGTTGTGGCTGTTTAATCCCCATACACAATGATGGTCATTCAGTGAGGTGGGTGACATTTCAAAAGGTACCAGTGAAGACGTCAGTAGCAACGAAGACTTTCTTATCCCAATCCATTTCATACAGCCAGTAAGGCAAGAGATGGTCCCTATCGCATGAGAGCAGAAATGATGTCAGGCTACCCGGGCATGACAAAAGGGCTTGGCTTGAATGCTACACCATCTTTCAGTGGCTGTCCAACCTTTAGACAACTCCACGCATTACGGTTCATGCCGGAGAGTATCGTTCCCTTCTCAACGGTGTGCGGAATAAACCTAGTGGAAAAAACCACCTGCGTATGCCGAAAATGCTACGGAGGTATAATCGAACGGTGGTACTGCAAAGAAGTGTAGACCATATGCATCGATGGCTAACTGGGAATCGAAAAACAAGCAAGAGTTCGCTTGGACGGAGAAGCAACAGAGTAGCGAATTATTCGGAGGTGTAGGTAGGGGTCACTGACCGGTTAGTTTTGACGAAAAGGGAAGGAATACAAAACATTTTCAACCACCTAGTTAGAGAAACAAAAATAAGGTAGAGGGCTTGTTCAACACTGGTGACGGGAATGAGGTGTGGAGTTGATGTTGCGGGGGGCGTTGAGTATCATGATGTGTGACAAAGCTTCACTTTCCTGGTTCAGAAGTGTCTTTTTCCTCAGGTTGATCGGCTAAGTATATTCTCCCCATCCATTCAACCTGGACATGCTTGACTTGGTTTTTGCATTCGGTTTTAAAGGTACGTGATGTGAGTTACACTGAGTGCTGAAGGGGACTAGTAAACAACCAGGAGCATCAGGTTACCAAGTGAGCAAATTTTCGCATTTTGGCATTTAACGTCAACTTTTCGTCCATTATACTCCACGTCACTACTTCACCACGTTTGTTTGCCAGAAGTCAAGTATTCGGAGGGTGCTGCGTGGTTATCTTTAGGGCAGATACTGAGAAACCATTTTGTCACAAGTACCGCTATCAAATTAACACACAAATGCCTCGTTTGACCTATACAAGCTGAAGGAAAAACGTCCTCGGTTGTGGGGTAGTTAACTGAACAACGCAAACTAAGTTGTCACATGCTAACAGACGCTAAAGTTAGACCTCATTTGCACAGAGTTTTTGAGAAAGTCAGCATCCTCACGCGTTCTCCTGAACTTTCCTGGAGTTTGTTTAAAAATTTATTATTGATGAAGAGACGCTTAAAAAAAAGTTCAATAACCACCAAATCAATCTTCCATCAGATGCACAGACTGTGCTTCAAACTACTTTGCTACTATTTTCATGAAGGAAGCTACTCACAAGGTTGCTGAAAACTCTTCGACAGCCCGCGACCGGTTTCGCCCTTCTTGGGGCTCATCAGGTAGGCGCACAATTTCTGACATGTGTGGATCGATTGATGCGTCTAAAATAAGTGATTCCACCGGTCGGTAAGGCCATTCACTAAGCTCAGCTCTTTACCCGCATTGATGACAGGCTAAATGAACCAACTGACTGCTCACTAATGGAAGAGCGGAAGGACAAATGCTGCGGGGTCAGGTTCGGCTCAAAAATAAGTCAACCCTACGACTTGCGTGAGCGTCGTATGTGCGAGATATCGGTCGATATTCTTTGATCGGTAGCATCACTGAACAAGTCGACATTGCAAAATTCCGAACAACCATATGGCTTCAACCTTCTGAGCACCGGTCGGGCCGTCCTGGCCTAGCGATAATGCGGGTTCCCGGTTGCAACTTGCATTCATTTGCAGCTCAACCGTCGTTAGTTTAGTCACCTGACTCAAGTGAGACACATGTTCTGAGGGACGTTGGCCTGAATTCTGATCTATTTTTCCAATTAAATTTTTACCGCGGGTGCGAGTGAATTAGTTCACAAAACATGAGGGTTGCGACGTTGTTCACACTATGAATTTCACTGCAGAGTTGGACTTGACTCCTTACTGAAAGGAGGATAAGTTGTGTGTGACTCGCCAGGTACGTTCCATTACAGTTCTTGCTATATCTTACAGATGTAGGTGGACCCAAAAGCTCAGTCTTTTTTTGTCGAGTACACACAGAATAACTTTCTTGCATACTAGGTACGCTAGTGAATTACACAGGATACCAATGGAATCTATCTTCAAAGTCCCATAGAAGACACTGTTGAAGTTTAGTTTGTTCAACAGCATTGTCAATTCGATGAGAAAATCTGCCTTGACTGCATGGCTGCTCAGGTGCAAATAGTAGAAATTTTCTAGCTTCTGAACACTGAACGCGATGGTTCGGGGTTCGCATGTATATAAGAAGGCAGGATGAATTGGAGTCTACTAAATTCGGGTTTCACTTCTCAGGCTAGTGGCAGTTCAAAAACAAATTGTATTTATCACAGTCTGCATTATTAGCGATGACGTTTACTTCGTCTTTGACATTTGATTATTGAGAAATCCAGGCATCTGGAATATGGGTGGCTGTCGGTTCGGATACCAAAAGACTGATGAAGAAAGTCTTCCTCCTAATGATTTTGGTTTGTAGCCCATTTGGGGTGGCGTAGTATTTGATGCGAATGAGTGCCTGCTTCAGGTTTTCCAGTAATCATCTACCCACATGATACCATCAGCGCATTTTATAGTGGGGGCTCAAACAAGTGCCGAGATCTGTACGCCCTGGTAGTTCTAAAAGGTATGATACAGCATCCAGTTAACAAGGTAGTTGAAGAGGCCCGGGAATAGAAGACATTTGTACTCAACTACGTAGGTTAAATTCGTAAGCCACCGCCCCAAGTAATCAATCGGCGACGTTCATATGAGTTACATAGACGTGCGTCTTTGGCTTGTGCGGAGAAAGGTAATATACTCCCAGGTATCCAATACTTCTGATGACATCAGTTAGTGTCAAGTCCAATAATGGCCCGTAGTGAATGGAGGATATCGGCTTGGACCAGAGTCCACCAATCTGGGAGTTAACTAATTTGAGGTCAATTAGTGCGTGCTTGACGGCGATTAGATTTTTGATCCGCGTCCTTCAGGGGAGGGAATTTCAAGCATTTGGATAGGCGGCGCTTTTGGCCGGCTTTTAGGCGCACCATGAGCATTGCTTCAACTAGTGGTTGGTGGTAGCCGCCACTGTTTCGGGTTTAAGTTTCTCCGTATTATCGGCTGCCTTCCACAGAGGAAGCCCATCCCGATAGGTTAATAACGTGGTCGAGTTGGCTTGGTGTTGGTCAGCCTTTTGAGAACCACGTAAGCAAGTGCTAAAAGTCAGTGTTTCAGACGCATAACGGACTTAGGTTCGCAACCCTTACTAGATGCATGCTGTTCTTTCAACCCTCATCGAGGTCAAGCACTTAAAGCTGATGTTGTTGTACGTCGTCAGATGTGAACCTGTGCAAGCTTTCAAACCTCCTACCATAATCAGAATACCGCGTCTTCATACTGGTTTCAAGACTGTCCTTAGCGCTAGTCGAATTTGGCATGATGTGGCAGTTACGGAGTTTAGGCTCATATCAATATGACCGACAGGATTTTGCGATCCCCAAGTGGAGACTAGTCCACGCAACGAGGGTACACAACTCAGTCGATGCACGATAACTTTTTTCGTAGTTAAACAACTTACATTCTGTTTATTTAGATTCAGATGTGACACCATTTGAGTCACCTCTCTCTGATTGAGGAGTACGGTTTTGACATAAGTTGCAAGCGAAATCCTGATAAGGCCACCCACGTTTTTTCCATCAGTGCATTTCCATCTCATAGTAGGCGCCTAGATTTTACAACAGAGAAGAATAAGCTAGTTTGCTGTCTGTTGATCTATTTGGATTGAATTCATTCAGTTGCTCATTGCTCACTGCATCTGACAAACATTCTGCATCTTCATCCTCTCTGGCATGGCCGCATGGCTATTCAGTCCAGTCTCAAACGCTCCAAAATACAACTGTATGTCCGAAACCAAGTAAATTACGATTGAGTATTACTCTCAAAGACTTAAGTAATCTATACAGTAGCCCATCTTGTTGGCTATCAACTTCTGTTCGCATCACATGAATCTTTAGAGGGATTCAAACCCTCAAACTACTGGGCCTAAAGTGATATCATCCTGAATACGGAGTAAAACGCATCCCTGAAGTTCTCCACAAAACAGAACATTTGAAGTGGTCCCTTCAGTGCGGTATTCTTAAACATGAGCGCGTCCTAATTCAAATATCAACAAAAATGCGTACAGAGCTTCGGGTAAACAGGTTAAGGCTATTTGACATATACATTTATCTGCACACAAATTTAGTTTTCACGGGAGACTCACCTGGAACCCAGCTGAATCCCTCGTTAATGATGTTCTTCTTCAACTGGATGTGCTGCACCAGGCCGCTTCATTTTTCAGTGGTACGATACTCGAGATATCGCAGTACATTGTATGGACACATAAGGTTGCCGAAGAATCTTCGACAGCCCACCACCGGTTTCGCTCTTCCCCTTCGGGCTCATCAGGTGGGCGCAGTCCCCGAGTTTCCGTCCACTTTGCGTTCCAATTGAACCCAAAGTGCACGAAATTCGACCTATACACTTATCTGCATGCCAGTTTGGTTTTGATGGGGGACTCGCCTGAAATCCAACTGAATCTCTCGTTTAGGATAAGACTAAATCTGAGTTTATTGTATGCGAAATGCCAAGGGTTCCAAGGTTTTTTCAGCCCATACGAATGTAAATGCGGTAAAGTCGATCAATGAGAGGCACCTTTCATGGTTATCGAAAAAGACCTAAAAGCTAGTTGTTGCTCGGTTTTTTGGATATGTATCCGAATGCCCAGTGGCAGTCAGTGCATTCATCTTAAATCTCTATGGGGAAATGGTTTGGGGCGCAAAACTAGTGATTTTCAATAACATCGAGCAGAGATGTTTGCTTTTTAAAGGCTTAAATAATCGAATTTCTATGTTCATTAAGTCCAGGGACGGCTTGGAGTCGTTTAGCTGCAATTATTTTCGAAAATGTTTTGGGTTTAACAGGCTTCAGCATAATACTACTTTGTTAAAAAGTGATAATACTGCCAGATAGTACCGAAAAGAAAACTGGAGTCGTTCTTTCCAGCAAATCACTATGTTGCTGAATGCTTCGTTTGTAACATTGCATAACAGTTTACCGTTGGTGTTATCCCGTTACTTGAAGCTCACTGTCCAGTCGTTGGTTTCTTTGAAGTCGGTATATCTCATTTCACTTCCAAACTCGATCAACTTCTCCTGAATGAGTGCCGGGTGTATTCGTATTTGCCTCCTATTTTGGGACACCTGGCTAAGTACGGCACTCTCATTCGTAGTACCTGGCGCTGAACGGTCTTTCTTGTCATTACCTTTCACATTTGGCCAGGTGTTACGTACATCTTGTGCTGTGTGTGATAGTGTTTACTGCACTGGCTAGACCTCCTCGGGCCATGAATACTATTGAGCATTTCGTGCTATTCCTTCGACTGATGGTCACTACCCTTGAAGTGTTATCTTTGTGAGACTGTAGTCCACATCTTGGAAACAACTCGCCAAGTTCCACTGAACTAGTGGTTTTACGCTCTTCCGGGACAGTATCTTCTTTCTTTTTGTCATCCTGTGGCTTCCGCAATTAACATTGTTGCCTTTTTTATGCATGTTATCGTATCTCTAAACATTCAACGATCCAAACCAGATTTATGTAAGATTAGCCCGCTTTGTCACCTTAACCAGAACCGATAAATTTGCAAACAAAAAACCATATAACACAGCACCCACTTCCAAAAACTCTTGGTGACAGTCCGTTTTTCTTTAATTTTAACGACAGATGAGGATGGTGTACTTCTGTATTCCTCATTATTACCTCTTCTGAGAACAACCATTACAAATGATAGTTAGCTACATTTGTGACCTCTGTGACTGAGCTAATTTGTTTTGGTTTAACGTTGTACGTTTTAACGACTTCCAGCGAAGCATAAAATAAGACTACTCAAAAGCTTATGGGTTCATTAAAGTCCGGGAACAAAAACCTCGGATTTTTTATTTAAAAAGTCTCGATTTGGAAGCAAATACTGCCTAAGGATAGAGAATCTGGTCACACTGCTGGTCGAATGCTCAGCTAGACTGAATAGTGGATAGAGTCAATGGTTGCCTTGGTGCTTTGACTGTAAGTCTTTGTCGTGTTCGAGTAAAATTAGAAGTGCGGCAGTTTGGGTGATGATTAAGTGACGGAGTGAGATTAAATTTACAATGGCTTCAACTATAGCTTTGTTCACAAACCCAAACTTACCCCAGCTGTTGACGTAGTTTGACGCTGGTTACCTAAGTTCGCATATAGTCAAGACACCATTTTGCACATTAAGCAGAGAAAATTCATGCTTTCGGTTTTGGAGCTTTTCATTGTCGCAGCAATCCGTAGTCACCACGTAGATGGCATCTCGCTCCACTTTCCAAATATCCTATGTGTGGTGTACACAGTTGATCTCCCAAAAAGGCCTTGTCATTAGCTGTCTCCTGTTTCTCATGGCCCGTCTATCTGTCACTGCCGAACTAGTTAATTTCGGTTCACTGTTCTGTATAAACCACCATTCATTTGATGCTTTCTATCTTATGCAAGCAGTCCTTTTTTCCTTTCGGAAATCCCGGGATTTTTGATAGTTGACAGTAGTAGTATGTCTGTTCTTCGTGGCATTTCGCAAGAACGGGGACCTCTGTCGGTCTCTACTTCTGAAATTTACTCGGCAGAAAATATCAATTCCTGCACTATTTAAGGCCATCTGCTTGTTCATGAAGAATAACGAAACTGTGTTCTGAGTTCCTTTGAATGGTTGTTCTGGCACTCACTTATTTTGCGAACTTAAAAGTCAGTCAGTCAATCAACTGACCGACCAGCTATTCAAAACCTGATTCAATCAATCCATGGCTTGCCCTTTGCGCGCGAGTGTGTTTGGGCTGAGTTGCATGCCTATTTATTGAGTGCAGTGTGAAGAGAGGGGTGTCCATTCGTGTTTAATAATGAATACAACTTGACCTGATGTGGTTGAGGTTCGTAAGTCTGGCGCCTGACGCAGGTGGTAGCCGCGTAAACAAAAATGGATGAGAATTTGTAGTGTACATGTAGGCTAAGGTTGCAAGTGGGAACAGGAATTGTTACTTGACCTAGTGAGTGACCGCTATAAATAAATAAACTAGGTGAGGATGAAATGGTAGGTGGTTTACAAGACGGGAACTGACCTGTTGGTCTAGGTTGCGAGCGGGACAGGGTTTAGTCACGTGATCTGTGCGTTTGCGGAACAAAGGAGTCGCGTAATCTAGGGAGCACGGATGTTCTAGACAAATTGAGCGAAGTTGGTTGAAGGAACAAGGAAGTGACCGCTACAAATACATACCAGGTTTAGAATAACCGAGTTAAAGCATTCGGCCATGTTAAAATATCCGTTAGGGACACCAGATATGTAATTCCAGTAAATCATTAAGATAGCTGATATAGAAATTTAGCGTTAGATACAAAATTCAGATATTTTATGTGAAAAACTCAAACCCAGTATCTGTAAAATCTTTGACAAGACGGAGCACCTCGAGGTAGATATCCGAACGGAACAACACACAATCGATACGTATCCAAACTAGGACCCCAATAAAAACAAGTTTTATATTGACCTTCAGATCAGCTCTCTCTCTGAAAACGCCCAAAATCTCAGGTGAATAGTGGATTATTTGAGAAATCATGTGACTGATGGCAGCAAGGCCATATCGTCACGCATCCAGTTGAGTTTTTCCGAATGTTTGATTAAGGCGTCAGCCTGGTTGCTACGGTGACCAATCGCCTAGCGGAACTGCTGTTAGTCAAATTCATCCGCTGTTTGTGAGTGCAATATGTCGCTCTTCGAACAGACACCCTTACCCCGAAACTATAAGGCATCAGCCACTAAACTGCACTCAAGTTGTGAACAAAGCAATGTATAGATAATATATACTGCCGAGTGTTAGATATCAAATGTAGGGTCGTGAACCTTTTTCAGTTTAGCACGAAAAGACTGACCAATCTTGACACCAGAAAAAAATGAACGTAGTGTCCTACCGTCGTTTTTTCTCCCCACTATGTGCGCTTTCAAACTCCTGTTTTATTTTGACCCCTTACTAAGCCGATCACTAACACGAATGAAAATGAACAAACTGTACTGGGATCCATGTTACCCCCAATGTGTGCAGAAAATTAGGGGGGATACTGTCAAATCACCCGTTTTCTACCTACTTATGAGTATTCAGAGAAAGTCGAGTTCGCGAAAAGCCTGTTTGACTGTGTTGGGCGCTATTCCGGTTTTTTGACAGCTGATTTTGTCTTTTCCAATCCCCATTTCATAGACATTTGACTTGTATGGGCTCTTGTGCGTCAACCGGAGTGTCACAAGTCGAAAGTCCTAAGAGAAGTTTGACTACTGGTTCCGTCAACCCAGCGGGCGCGATGAGTCCCTCCAGAACCCGCGCATCTCACGGCACTGCCAAAGGATTCGACCAGAATCATTTGCAACATGAGAATCAGTTGAACTACGCGGATTCTCTGGGGACCTCGGTGGACCTCTTAGTGATGGGACGTGGTAGGTTTTTTGCACACTCGCTTTTGGTTGCTAGTACGACACTGAACACAAATGAATAGCAACACCAATCCACGAGAACCAGGTGAGATTTAGACTAGTCCTCTCACCATTAAAATACCAAGTGTCTAGAAGCGATGGGGAAAAAGAAGTAAAAGGTTGGCCTTGCCATGTTAAAATCACTGACTTGCCACATCTCTCTGGGAAAAATGGAAGCTATCGATTCAATCCATGTAGTAGAGGCGCAGCGGAAGTATTCATCGGATGTGTTGAAGTTGCTCCCTGTCAGCTGCCAACAGCACAGAAGACTGTACCAAAAAGTTCGTCTATGGTAAACTAGCAGTCCAGCTACTTCTCTGCATCACAGATGTTTCTATTTGTCACTGTCCTTCGAATGAAGTGACTCATCAGTCTTGTCACACGTCCTCTTAGGTTTTTATGCCTCTTTTTCCTTTTTTTCTCTGCCTCAGGCTGTTTGAGTCGTTTCGCTCGAGTTTGTCGTCACTTCTTTATTCATTTGCTTTGCTTCCTGCGTGCGGATAACCGCACATCTGAAGGTGCGTTGTGACAGGGAAGCGTCTGGATCAACACATCCATTCGGGTAGCACCAAATGTTCGTGTTTGTGCATGGAGCTCTATGCATGGTTGTTGTAGCGTAAAGCACAAACAGGCAGGCCTTGAGCAAAATAACATTGTTCCCCAAAGCTGTCTGTTCAAACGTTTGAATGTGACGACTTGTTGTGGCATCCAGTTGTCCAAAACAGTCAGCTACCCAGATCAGTTCATAGGTCATACCCTCAAACCCGAGCAATGGCAGTGTGGCTTTCAGTAGATTAGGAATCATTCTTGAAAATGACCATGGCATCAGCCTACTTGTCTGTAAAGAGTAGTTTGATTATGAGGCATCTGTTGGTTTTTCGCTTCTGTTGGGGGGTGACACGACTCATTGCCTTTGTCTAGTCAATATAAGATATAACGCAAAATCCGAACAATAATAATTAGACTAAGTGGGTTTGAAACTGTGATTATCTCCGATTTTCACATGGCTTTGCGTTCGAATTCGGCTACTGTCTTTCTAATGGTAAAAGAATTCTTCCTAACCTCATTTGCGACTTTAAGAATTTCAAACACTGCCACATCAGGTTCAGTGTGAGCCAGAGGAAACATTCGTACATTATTACGGACCCCGCATATAGCTTTTTACTCCTTGCTTTTGTGAGCGGATAATGGAGAGCTACTGTCGTGCAACTGGAAACAAACCACTGATACACAACCTAATGGGGACATGAGCTGTCGTGATATAAGCGAAATCACGCTACATTTTGCATCTTAACTTGTACTGATTTTCACTGAATATAAAATAATATTGTAGATTGTACAATTAATAGTGATATTCTAAAGGACATGGCGGTTTGGTTATTGGGTTGAGATAGATCCGACGAGCCTCTCCCGCCTGCATTAGAGCATCCTAAAGTGATGCAGAGAAGTCGATATGACAGAGTGACATTAAGATGCTACCGAAATCCGAGGTAACCTAAAATAATTTTTGGCGTTATGTTGACGATACCTTTGTTGTGATCAGACGAGGTAACGTGAACAGCTTCCAAGCTATCTCAATAGTTCAAACCCACATATCAAGTTTAGCATGGAGATAGAGTTCACCTCGGGCACATCAAGATCCAGTAAGGAATGGATTGTCACAGGAGTTATTCCACATAAAGCAGGAACATAGGAGGTTATTCGAAGACTGCTGAACTTAGCCAACGTTCGAGTAGCTTTCCAGAAGGGAAAAACGCTACGCTCAGTTTTGGTGCAGTTGAAAGATCCCCTGCCGGTTGAAAGTACTAGGGACTGTGTATAAAATTAACTGCAACGATTGGACTTCCAGGGAGCTGCACACCAGAATTAGTGAGCATAAAAGGAGGGCAAACAAACCACCAAGGGATGCGGAAGAATACCAAGCACTGGCGTTACATGCGTTAGACACATACGTTAGACATACGATAGATCTGGAGAATGTGGAAGTTTTAAGACGGGGACTGTGATTCACACCATAGCAACTGATAGCCGAGGCGGTGGAAAATAGCAGGCATCACAGCGTGAACAGAATCGAGGGTGCGGAACTGGCGAGCATATGGAGAGCGGTCTTAGATGAGCCGAGTTGACACGTGACTGTGTGTGGTTGTCAACGCACGTAAAATCATTAGCAAAAAGGGGGGGGTAGAAATAGCAACCCGACCAGACTTCACAGAATCCCTCTCTCCTACACATCTATCGTATCACTAGCTCATTCACACAGACGAACGAAAATTACAAACGAAGTTCAAAAGGGATCGTCACGTGAACCGAACCGGAAGAACTAGACCATTAGCTGGACACAAATCTACGTGGGTTTCCCCATCGGCTTAACATTTGGTGACCCAGCCTGGCACACAAAATCCCATGGCCGACACCTAACACAGATTTAGCTTGACTTAGTTGATTGGCTCTCCCTCCGCCAAAAATCTCCACCAACCTCGTAACGTATTCACCTGGCGAAGCTTTCGTGTCAAAAGCGAAGCGTAGCCCAGAAAAAAATCTACCAATTGTTCCCAAGCTTTTCCGAAAACAATAACCTAAAAGAAGTTCAAACTTGCAGACATGGTTGGAAACTAGGACTTGTGTTGATCCAGGTGGAATTTATCAATCTCACCAGGTCTAGGACACTGGAGATACTCATCAAATAACTTTGTGAACAAGAAAACTATTATAAAGCTTGCCCTAAAGTTGCGCCCCACTAACTGCACTCTCATATTCTTGATGAACGCTTCGTCCACTTGTTTAGCTTTTGAGGTGCGTTGCTTTGCTAGTCCGTCTACCCCTTGATTGGGAAACGCCTGCAATCTCACTGCATAGTACGGCAAGGTCCATTCGACTCGTTGAAGTGGTCCATATTTTACTAAAGTCGAATCGCGAAAACCCACTCCGTAAGCCTGCATCTGCACCACATGTAAAAACAACAAAAATTTGTTGTAACTTGGAAATCGCTTTTAGTTTTTTGCCTGCTCTTCATCGTCAGCTATTTTCGTCCCAGTCCCACATCAGTCATGCCAGAAGTCATCAAACCTTTTTTTATGTTGACAGCGCAGCTGGGCAGAGTAACCAGCTCACTGATATTCTAATCTGGCTGTTCTTCTCCTCTCTTCAAGGTGGACAAGATGTGCCCCTGCGTTCAGTTGGGCCACTCATCACCGACTCTCAACTGGACACTGAATGCGTGGGTTCTGGTATCTCGCCAACTTTCTACAAGAACCTCGCCACTTCTACTCTCGGGGAATACGCACGGATCCCAACAGATACGGACAATCTACATGCCGCCTACACTCCTGAGTCAGTGAGGGCTTGTTATGTGAGGTAGGTGATTTGAGGTCAATTTTGGGAAAACCAATCGATAACATGTTTCGTCGTAGTTGGGCTGATTTTCTGATGTAGAGTTCAAACTTTTCACTTGGGAGCTATATTTTTGGAAGTGTTGGCCACTTCCGAGTGCACAATGATATGGAAGTTTAACCCCTCATCATAGCGAGCAGTTATCAACAGGAATCCATGGATCTTTTTGTGTGGCCATGTATTCGTTTTCTACGTTGTAAATCAGGGCCTTTCGCGTTTTACCATCTTAAGTATACGTAACTAAACTATGCATGTGCGGCATGTACGGACAAGAATTGACCATAAGCAGAAGATCTGCATGTCAATGGGCATCTTAAAACTGTTGCGAACTCGGTGCAGTGCCTGCTGTTTAATACGATTCCGAGAGTGCAAGCAAATTTCAAAAAGCTTAGGCGCAGTATGCCTTAGCTTGATATACACCATTAGAGAGAGAATTGGTGCAGACAGGATGGCTGTGTCGATCGCAGCTGTACTTCGGATGATATACTTTTGAAGGTCAGATTATACAATAAACAGTATACTAGTATACTGAGTTTTGTTGAGTGTTGGTTTTAGCAAGCCACCTGAAGTTCCGTTGCCAACTTTTCCCCTAAAAGACTCTGAAATGCAGGCATCAGGAAAAGGCAGTTCTTTTTAGCACTTCACTATTCCTGGCACGCTAGATTCCGAGTAGAATCTACGGATAAAGCAATAACGAGCAGAGACCTAACAAACTGCCTCTCTATCCATATAAACTTAGAGCACTAGACACATTACACCCTGCGGTCGTCGGTCCAACAGCACAACAACATTAAAGGAAGGCACAGCAAGCCTTCCACTTGTTTCGTTGTTTTCTGGAAGTTTTCGCATGTTCTGTGGACTTCAGATGGGCGAGTGAGGGCCTTGAGGGAATCGCCTCGTCATTGCCGTCCCCCAGATTACTGTGTTTGGATCAGTTTCATCTGCCGTCTCCGCGGGTAGCTACCATTTTGCTTACTGGTTCCCCCATAGTTCTGAATCGACAGTTGTAGATCGGATGTGGTAACCGTCCAACATATTTCAGTCAAACGGTGCTGTTTTCTTGGGTATTTTGCAGAAGGCTGCTCTTAGACGGCATTCCGTGTTGTGTTCGAAGAAGTTCCTGTTCGTTGAGAGGTGTCGTGCGGCAAAATTTACGGTTCGCTTCAGTAGTTTCCCCAGCAGTTATGACGCATTTGGAATTGCCCCTCTAGAAAGACAACTGTTTGCCATAACTTTTCACAGTCCCACATCTATAAAGTATCGCATTCTTATCCTCATTTCCTATTTAAAATTTTTGCCTTCGGTTGAATTGCAGAATGAGGCAGGTCTACGATGCAATTGAACAAGACAGAATAGGAAAGGCTACCTTACTGAAAAATCTTCATTATGCCATCATGGTTATGGAGTCTACATACATTTCAGAGAGGCGGTACGTTTCACTTATTGTAAAAATGATTTGGCATTTGTTTCGTTTATCGATCACGGACTCACTATCGCTGACTGGCTGTTCTGTTTATGTGAACTGTCTCTCCAAGGGAGTTATAAGATGTCCATTGGTTGATATATAGTGATTCACAACCGTCATATGGCATATGCTAAAAATACGACCATGCGCTTTAGAGACCTAACCAATTAATCTACTTTGGTGTGTTAGTCACCGTGGTGAAATGACCAGCTTAGCTTAGTAATTATTACAGCACTTCACAATTCTATGGTCAGTGTCTGCATGATTTCAACTGGTCCGGCCGAAAGTTCTAATCGCCGAGCGGAAGACCTTGGTATCTATCTGAACAATGCTTTGTATATGTGACTTTTGTCCACTTATTTATGTTCCAAATGACCTATTCCATTCGCCCTGGTAACTTTGGTAGCGAATAAACATTCAGCCGATTGTCACCCGGCCAACAGAAATGCCTGTCCAGTTAAAGTGGGTCGCGGCCAGCTTACTGCGTTACTAAGGGCTTATAAGTAATAAACAACATTGCTAAGTTTATACAAACACTAGTGAACGTCACAGAGGAATACATCTGAGAAAAATTACTGCCTTGAGGACATTATTATGAGTGATTACCAGTGGTGCCCCTGCACACTGAGGAGATATTTAGGCTGTGACATCCTGAAGTGAGGTTGAATTTAATGAAACGGTATGATATCCGACGTACTTATCCTTTTAAAGAGCAGGCTTATTGAGCCCCAGGTGACTCTTTGTGTTGCTCTCACTTATTTAGCCACGCTACAGGAAGTCAATACTTGAAAGTATAGGTGAGCCAGCTCCGTCCTTAGTCTTTCATAATAAGGGCCACCGCAGCCAACCTGAAACTTTGTGCCCCTGCAGTTTCAATCTTCTCTTCAAATAGATTAGTGCAGTATAAACCACCAAGTCTAAGCAGTGTAGGGCTATTCTCTCCACTTATTGCTCATGCTTAGTTGTATAGGGCGTGCAACTGGATGCGCACGATCGATCGGACCGTTGCTGTATGGTCTGATTTCACCTGACAGTCTGGTAGGACTGCTCACACACCACTTGCTAAGAAGTCTACAGCTGCGGTCCTGACTTCCACGAACTACTGCGTTTTCGTCCAAACTCGTTTTGCATCGAAATATTCATCAAAAATGAGTCTGAATTTAGTATTTTCAAGTCAGCTAAGCCGTCTGAATTATTTGTGGCAGCAAAAACCGATTTATTATTTTCATTTATCCTGGTCCTGATAGACCAGCAGCTCTATGCCTTAAACCTGTTGAATTTTTCGGATTGAATGGGATAAATGTTATCTGTCTGAGAAACCTGTTTGATTGCAAGCAATGACCAATGAACTGAAACTTTCTTTTCATTGATAGCATTTTGAGTAAGCATGACACGCATTCGCTTTTCCACCTTTATAGCGCCTCATCCTCCTCAACAATGTAAGAACCTTTGGCTAATCAGTGTGGCCGCTGGCCACAGATAACAAATATATTGTCACGTCTTTTTAAATATTTCAGTTGAATTTTTCCCTCTGGTTTAAACCACTTTCTTCATTTGTTTTTTCCCACGAGTGTTGCAACTGAAAACGCAGTATCCTCCCTCCAGTATTGCTGCTTTACTCACCTCTGTTTCATCCTAACGGTCAAGTAATTTCACCGTCCTCCTTTGCGTAAGTAACCCAGCAGAAGTTGAGACAAGCTTGACAGAATCAGTCCGTTCTGAATCATCTCCAAGGTTTAGTGTCATAACCAATTTTAAGCCTAAGTAACATTCGAAGCTCAAATAATAACTGTAAATAATACTGGTTAATAGTATTGATTTATGGTGTCACTCTGAGTACACCTGGTGCAATATCAGTGGGGTTTCACTGTTCTTAAATTTCTCGGAAGGAATGGGATAGCAATATGCAAACCTATGCTTGCATAGAGCATTTCAACTGGCTTCATATCCATGATGGTGAAGGCGGACCGCCCGAAATAGTTATATCTTGCTTTGATGAAATCCTTGCATACGGATTCGACAGCGGAGCAGACATCGGTACTCTCTTTTATTCAAAACTTCGACAAATCGCAGTCAAGTGGCCCAGCCCTGGTGCTTCTTGTCCTGCGGTTAAATGGATACACATGGTTTGGTTCTTGCCTTTCCATTCACCACCTTTGTGTTTTCGTCAGTAGGTGGCGCAGTAAACCAAGGACAATTAGCAGTTGCGCATGCTCAACAACAAGCGATCAGGATTGTTCCACAAGTTACCGATGAGACTGTCCTTTACCCGTCAATAACTGAAGAGGCTAGTTTTCCACCGGCAAGGTGTCATCACCAAGCCGACGTCTTGACCAATGAAATTCAGGGCTTTTTTGTCGGGTCCTGAGCTATACAGAGTTTGATTCCTTGATTGTTGTCTATTCACAATCTCACCAGTGTGTTGTTTTGCTGAAACACAAGAAGTAGATGTACTCAAAATTGCGACAGCAGTTTAGGTGATTCCGCTATTTGCACGCTAACTAAGAAGGAGTTCCCGAACTCCAGTGGCTCTTTGGACCTCGAAGTTGAAAAACACCCAGTCGGGGGACGACACCGTAGATCAGACATACGGATGTTTCTGTGATATGCGGAAGCAGGTATGGAATCAGTGTTTCTCATTTGTTCTCGTCACCATCTTCAGGTTAGACGGGAACAAGAAATCGACTTTAATAGCATTGTTAAGTGGATACTAGTTGCAACGATCATATTAGTGTGACATTCAATTTATTTTTTTCTGTCAGGGACTTGTGAGGAGGTTCCAAGAAGGTACTTTCATAAAATGCTTATTGTTTTTTATAACTACGCCCCCTTACATACACCGCTGACGTTTTCTCCAACAGAAGAATCCGCGAAGAAGAGGAAGACTTATCTGAAGCGGCTACGGAGTTTGTTCCAGACGAAGTCCGTGACTGGTTGGCCTCAACGTTCACCCGAACACAGGCAGTCAGTGGTATCGGAAATCAGAAACCACGATTCCGTAGTGTGGCCAATGCGATCCGGGCCGGCATATTTGTGGAAAGGTTAGTTTCATCACACTGTGACTGTTAGTCTAATGTTTACCTGCCAACAACAGGGGATACTGAGAACAACCTGAAACCGAAGTCTGGAAGTCTGGAATGGAATTCAGCCATAAAACTCAGAGTTTAGAGGATGAAAAATTATGCTAACGGTCGAACTAATATTAGTCAACTTTGACAAAAAGACGAAGGTTTTCTGTTGCATAGTGTTGGTGAGAAGTTGCGTGTTCTTCCTGTCTACTACGTTTTGCATTAAGCCGTCAGGCAGTTCTCACCTAGGGGTGAAATTACAAACCCAGAGAGGTGATCTCTTGCCAGGGGACTATCTTTGGTTCAGCAACTTTATAGAGGATTAAATGAACCTATATGATCTACAATTCATTGTCGCTTCTCGATTAGTCTATTGATATATTTTCCTCCATCAAACTTGCAATATTGCCACTTGTCTACCTCAAAGGATGTATCGGAATTCAAAGTACGTAAGTTGTGCATGACCTCGAGATAGTTTATTTATTATGGCACGAGTAACTGATCAGGAGGTCTGTTGTTCGAATCCAACCCTGAGTTCTCGATGGATCCTGTCTAGGCTGCCCAACCTGGAAGTATTTCCAAAATCGTGGTTCCTTCGGGTTGCCTGAAAGGCATGAGCTTAATGTTCTCACATTTGATTTGATTTGATTTGATTTGATTTGATTTGATTTGATTTGATTTGATTTGATTTGATTTGATTTGATTTGATATCTCTAACTGTACACTCATGTTCACCCGTAGCGTTCCAGTTAACCAAAACGTGGTGTGAAGATTCTTAACTTTACGGAGTTGGTATCGGTTTGTGTCTAACTTGGTCAAAATGATCTAACTTAACTTGCCGTGTTCCGAAATAGGGAAGTTTCTCAAGACAGGTGACTACAGGTGGGTGCACTTTCGAAGAGCACGTCAAACCGCTGACTCACAATCCGACAAAATATGGAGTTGATGGACCGCTGTCTTTTATGTCCTCGATGGATGCGCTTTCGGTGCGCACGGTCTTGACGATCGCACCCATTTCTGCCATGAACCTGCTTGTACTTTACTGCCTCAGTTGACTGGGCGGACAGGGGACAAAGATGCCATCTTACACTGCTTCCGTCCTCCAGCGTTCGCATAAAAAAACCGACACAAAAAGTCACGTGACGCATTAGTCACATAGCATGAGATATACCGACACTAAACCGATACTGGTGCATACGGACGACTTTGGGCTTCTGCAAACTTTTTTTTTGGAACCTCAAAATGCGGTCTTGTTCTCACCAATCAGCATTTGGCCCCAAAAACTTATTCCTCTGTTCTCTATGCTGTAAGCGTCGGGTTTTAACTGTCAAAGGGAAAGTGTACAAGGGAGTTTTGATCCATTAAACATCCAAGCTGCAATTTTATGGGCAGTAAGGTCATTGTAAAGTTTCAACCGAAACCTCTTCCAACAAATAAAGCCGTTCCGTGCTGAAAAGCCGATAACTTTATACACCGGCCTCATCCTGTTTGAGGGTCATCGTCAGTGCCCAGGGCCCTACGACCTCAATGCAGATGTGGATAATCCACGCTTTGATGGTTTTTGAACCACATCTTGATTGTTGTTATCACGATCCTCTTTATCGTATAGGCAAACTTCTGTCTTCAAATGCAGCACAAAGTGCTTGTGGCACTTTGAAGGAGTGAACAAATTCGTTCATCCAGAATTGTGTAGTTTAGCTAATCCAACCAGGTCGTTGGCAATAGGCAAGACGGATTAATAAGTCGTCACTCGATGAGGCAGTCAACAAGTGCACCCTCGATCAGCTTCTCTTGGCCGAACGATTGGGTGTTCAAAGCAATAGTCTGAAGATCGCGAGTTCGAAACTTCCTGGAGTTTCGTTAGGTGCATACTGCCAGTAAGGATGAACCAGCTGTACAGTGCTTGACGGCCTTTCAGTATAGATTGGTTTCACTTACAGGACTGAATTCCTACGGGAAATTAGAAAAATATCCTTAAAATTCCAAATGGATAAATAAGTATCCATTGTTGATGTGTACAATAACCTTAAGTGTTCAAACCAGTGTAACAGACCGCCGCACGTTTTACGCCGTTCACCACAGTTTAAGCGTACACAGCGGGGGAGGGACACAAAACTTCAACCCACTCTTCGACCACTTGTTGTGAACCGAATAGGTTTCAAGGAAATTTCAGACTTGGAAACCACACTGACTGGATGATCGAACCACCAAATCCCATCTCGGTAGAATTTTGAAAGACTTCGACATGATTGATTCCTTCAGTGGAGTTTGGGAATACATTTTTGGTTCTGTCCAGTTTATTGCTGTGCATATTTCTACACACACAAAAAAAAATGAATTCCCGAACCAGACCGCACCTCAAAACACCAACCGTTTCCAACGACGCTGCGATTAGCCAATGAATTTTGTACTCATAGGCCCTGACGTTTATTTTGGTAAACAAAAGACTGTCATAAGGAAACTACTCACAAGGTTGCTGAAAACTCGTCGTTGCAAATGAGCGTATCTGCCATAAGGACTTGTGTGACCTCGGCCTACTCAAATCTGTACCGTTTTCAAATCAAGGAGGTTACAAGGACAGCAGTAAGAAAATCAGTCTGAAGAAAGCACTGTTAATGGTCATAATATGACTTCAAATTATATGCATCTTTGAATTTCCAGGATTGCGTGGAGAAAACGAGTCAAGAATACAAATTAGTGCGTCGGTTACCGTGCAGAGCTGAGAAAGTAAAACTTAAATCCACAATCTCACAAATACTATTTGGTAAGGATTGAACTTACATTTGTGCCGCAGCATTCAGCTTGAAGTCCTCTTCAAAGCCATAGCTTTAGTCTTTGGACCCTGATGGTCTCACTGGACGATGTCCTTTATGTCAGTGCTGTTGGAATACAGGCAAATCATCTTTTAATTCGAGGTTAATATCGCCTTTTTTTGCCAGTGTACGGCCAGTCCTGAGTTGTTGTACTAGGATAGATGAGTAAATCTTGTTCGTTTTAATAGCTAAATTTTCCCAAGTGTATCATGGCTTGAAGCAATTGCCCGCTATTCCTGACTGAATTCACTACACCGACCTCCAGGCCAGACTATCTCCAAAAAGAGTTCACAGTCAGCGTTTCTCCTCAGATTATTTTTACAGAATTTCCTGTCCCCTGAGAAATTACTATCTACGTGTATGGAGCTCGTGATTTTGTCTTCTGGGGAACAGCATATCCATCCATCCCCCGTAGCCGAGAAAATGTCACCACCTATAGGAAACAACCACAAAAACACGAAGGACTGTGTGGTAACTTGGATACCTGAACGTTTTTGACTCAAGCCTGTACACCGCCCATAACTCGACGAAACCGGGGGGAATAAACTTAAACCCAGAATTCTGTTGCTCCTAATCGATGAGTTTTGAGCCTACCCATATCATGCAAAGGAGAACATCTAGTGTGAATTTCTCCTTCCAAATGCTACTACAATGACTCACGGGCACTAATAAGTATGGTACAACTGTTTTCGGAAAACGATGATTACTCAATCGGTTTCAAGCGTTTTTCACCTGGTTGAACATATGGCACAACTGGTTATCATATATGGTTTATACACCCCCTACTGGTTTAATGGACGATGTTTTGTGTGCAATTTTGGACAGGATTTACAACACTAGACCAATATTGATTACTGACGCTTAACTGGCTTACAAAAATCAGGAATGAACTACAAAGTAAGGAGACAGAGAGGTAGTGCAAAAAAGCCTTTAGGAGAAAAACGCTCAACATCAGTATACTCACACCAACCAATGAAGGTGAAATAAGCGCATCTGGCGATCGTGTTGATGTAAAGCACCGTTAGCAGGATCGACCCAGTATTCTTCACGAACCCCATTAAAAAGTAGACCCATGAATAACGACCTATATACCTCAGCTAGAAAATCCGTCTCGGAAGTGGAAACATGCTTGCCACTTGGATCCCTCAGTCATTTTACTTGCAGGCAGAATCCTGTGGTTCATAGTCAGAAAGGAAAGTTTCATCCATGCCAGAGGCTCTTGTTCCCTACTATCAAGGTTCTTGCAAGTCCATGGTCTGCATACCAGTGCTGCCTCGAAAGAAGCAACTTTGATCGCATTAAACGAGTGTTCGAATTTCAGGGAAAGGAACAACCGATATCTTGCAGAGAGCTTTACTTCACTTAAGTTGTGTGCACAGTCACGCAGTACCGTTTGAGGATAGATCTTTGCAACTTGAGTCATTCATTTTTGAAGATCTACCTTACTTGTACAGAGAAAAATTAAAAGCTGGCTAAACCAGCAGTACTTTGGAAATGCTGACAACTTTTGTGAGAGAACATCCGTTGGCCATCCGGAATCAGTGAATTTGTTCAACAAGCACCACGTTTGCTCGATGATAATCGGAGTTTTCTAAGACTCCATTGAATCATTCAGTCATGAAACTTTATGATAAATGGGAACTTAAGCTGGCTAGTTACCCTTCAACATACATTGAGTCACGCTAGACAAACCTGGAGCCCTCAAGCAAGGTAAACTTCATGGTTAGGCTAAACAACGGACCTTTGGACCTGAGCCTCGGACTGTAAAACTGGAAGGTCTTGATGATTCGCTTCCCTGACGATTGATAGAAATTCAGCTTCGCCTTGCCCTACTTGATTCACAGAATATCAGGTAGCTAAAATTCAACCACATAATTGGATTCAAATGTGGTACTCAGATTTTTCTGAAGTCTCACTGAAACGTCGGTCTTTTACATTGTTTTCTGTGTGTTTCCACCGTCCTTGGAATTCTGTCTACAAATTACAGATCCCTGCTCAAAACACACGGCGGCGCGTACACGTACATACTACTGACGTTCACTGAGTGGTATATACATGCTGATTCATAGCATCTGCATTGCGGTTCTTCTCATCTGATGTGTCGTCAGGATAAAAGTTTAACGACCTTCGGATTGCTTCTGTGCACGGTCCAGAATTGTGTTGAAAATTTGGTCTTTGTTTTTTCGTGTCTGTGTAGATTCGTTGACACTGTGGAGTGCCGAAGGGGGAATCCACACCCAAGTTTCGTGAACCAGTCAACCATTGCAGTGATCGTGTGCAGAAACATCAGGAAAAATCTTCCAAGCTTTGTTTAGTGCAGCTCATCCACCAAGGGTTGGGGTTGAAATTTGAAGACCTCCATAGCTAGCGCCGTGTTGGTAGTTGAGGTGCAGAAGTGCATCTGGTGAAGAAAAAAACACAAAAAATGCTTGATCAAAGTTTATTGGGAGTACTTTTTTGAAAGGATTTGTCCGTGAGCTATTTTATTCAGAAAGAATGAAGTGGGTTTTTCTTGGAAAAAGGTTGATGCAATTTCAGGAAAGTTGATTCCTATCGTAAAATAAAGGTTTTTCACATAAAGTTTGAATTTGAAGGTGACTGAGAATTCGCTTGCAGCTTTTGGAATTTGGCCTAGCAAGTTCATTATATGGACGGTGTTCTTAGTGAGCTCCAAAATGAGTTATGTTGTTTTCTGTCACAGCCAAGTGTTTTGTGTTGCATGTGTGAGGTTATTAATTGTAGGTAATAATTCCTCTATATCATCCTTGAGTTAGTGTCAATTTTGAAACACCCTTTACTTTCTACAATCTATGTTCTATTCTACATGCTTGCGCTTAACACTGAAACGCTTTAAGTTTTGAACTTACGGTGAAAGACACAAACATATGCGGTCCAATTTTCCATGAGGGTGTATATGACTACCACCCTCCACGCTGACAAGTATGTGGTTGGCTATCATTGAATATTGAACCTCTGTGACCTCAGTTCCAGGTGGCAGTGGCGATTCCACGATTCAAGATAGACTCAGATAACCCGATGGAGTCGAGACCATTTGACTGGAATTTGTAACGTAACAACGAAAGCAACTACGCCGGCTGACAATACCGGTCCGAGAGGATTTGGTCGATTGGACGAATGGCCGGCGGTTGGGTTAAAAATTTTGATTCCATATTATACCTTTCTTCTGGGGTCTCAGCAAACAATGGGCGATATTTCTGATAGTGTAAGGAGGGGCTGGAATCTTCTAATGGAGATTCCTTTCTATAGGTAAATCTAACCTATGCCGTAAACAGCAGTAGACAGCTGTACTGTGCTCCTCTGCCTTTCGTCATGGATTGGCCTCACTTAGTGAACGAAATATCGATTAAAGGTTCCGAAATTTTCCCACAGACTTTCAACAGTCTATGAGTAGCTGACGAGTGAAGCTTTCATCTGGGACGTCGTTACTCCAGGTGCCAGTCAATCAACGAGTTATCATATTATATAGCTTCCATTATTGAATGATGAGTGTGAGTTAATCGCAATGCTGGCTGTACGGTCACGTGTTCAAACTACTAGCCGGGAGGTCATGCGTTCGAAACTCCCTAGAGTTTTGTGAGATACGCGCTCCTGGAGATTTCCAATGAGAATAAAACAGTGGTATAGTGCTCACAGGCCTTTCAGCATAGATAAGCTTCACTTAGAGGGTATAGTCTGTAGTAGACGATATTGCATCGCAGAGTTTTCCAGTGCAAGGACATAGCACCCACTCAGGAGTACTTGGCACCCTAGGACCGTGTTTACTCCTTATTTTTTAGTATTGTATGAAAAAATCTAGTGTCAGCACTCGTTGAAGTACACAAGCCGAAATATCCCTCACTCAGAGAGTCCTGGTTGATAAGCTTTAATGAAATTAACGCCTTTGCTCAATGCAACCTCTTTTATCTAAGTTGTGGTGGGATCGATTATTTCACAGACAGGAGGTCACTGGCGATCTCAGTAAAGAGAGTTACGTCGGTGAGATGACCCTCTGCGAAGAAAGCTGCTTGGTCTAAATACCACGAAGTCCTCGGGCCTAATTTAGGCTTACGTTCAGAATACAACCCTAGGAGAATGCAAGACCCATCACTACCGTGTGTTATTTCAAGACCGTCTTCGGGGTTTCGAGACCCGCTCTCCTTTCCTGTAGTACTACCATCAAACGGGCTGTTATTACGCTTTTTCGACAAGGGCTCGTTTACACGCACGACCCACTCCTCAGCTCTGAATATCACACTACAGTGTCGCTTTGTCAAACTGTAGAGCTAGGAGCGAGAGGACTTTGAAAACCTCCTACGGTTGTTTGCCTATATGCAGATCTTTCGAGGACGTCGCTAAAGAAAAACAGTTATGAAAATAGAGTGAAGTCTGTTTGTGTTATTCAACTTCGTCAGATTCCCTGCCCAATAACCCGGAGAGAATCACATCATGTTCTGACCTTATTCAACACTCTGCGCTCAGTTAATCATACGGTTTGACGTTTCAGCAGAAATTCCACACGAACTAGCTCGAACCTCGTGGTACAAACCTCCACATGATCATGTGGAGACACGTGGGAACGCTTGAGATGCTCACGTACCACATAAGCCGAGTTGACATGTGGCCGTCTGCAGTTGTCAGTCATCATTACTCAAAGGCATCACCAGATCTAACGAACAAAAAAAATCACGTGGCTTTCCCAAGCTTACGGATATTCATAACACTTAACTGTACATACCAACAAAATCTGTAACACCGTCGTTGACCAAGCTTGTAAGTGAAAAGAAGTTTCTCCGGCTAATTTCTCAACCTCTGAAATTCAACCAGCCTTTCACCTACCTCTGACAATGCTTTTGTGTAAAAATGAAAGAGGTGACCAGCTAACATTTTCTGACTGAACGAAGAACCTCCTCGTGTTTCACCGGGAATTTCGCTAAATGTAACCTGTGCTAGGTATCGGTAGTCTGGTTTTTCATTTTCTTAAAATCCAGAGCACACATATATTACTTTATTTTTCGTGCTAATGTTCAATGAAACATCTGCATACGCGGAGTTCACGAAAGCTTCTATTTCTTCCTCTCTTTCATAATATCATGCTGTAAATCGGTAAGATTAGCTTTTTTCATAGATAGTTGGATACCTTGGTTAAATATCTAAGCCAGAATTGAAAAACCTGTTCTGTTTTTGGATGTCTAACACCGCATTGTCAAGCTGATCAAGAGTGGAGGAAGACTTCGAATCGTTGTAGTTATGCAATCCCTGCATAGATCTTGAAGCGGTTTTAGTGAATCTGAAGAACTCAACTAAGGAATCCGTTGTAAAACATAACCTAATACAGTAACAGATTCTTTTGTGAACGGGAAAACTCATTTTCAAATCAAGGTGGTTTAGGCGGGAAATGCGGATGAAGCCCAAGTTTACCCCTCGTTTATTATGAGCTCCAAACAAGAGTGCTGTACAGGGGTCGACTAGTGTTTCAGCTTGGTCGATATTCAAGAGATCAAAGCATTTTTTTCTGGTGAAAACTCACTGTCGTTTCAATCCTTTTGGAGCCAAGCTCGTAGGTGTAGTTTCCCGACTTCCAAAAAAATCATTCGTGAACTGTGTGCGCTTGGTAAGGACAGTTTCAAAAGTGTCCATAATCTGCGGCCAATTTATCCACTCCAGTCCATTTCGTTCTCGTGCTTGCCTAATCTCCAAGACCACATTATTCAATGACTGACATCGAATTCTCTTTTTTATCCGCTGCAGAATCTATCGACGCATGTCCAGCTGCTCAAACCTTCTCATTCCACCAAATGTACTTCTGATGCTGAAAGTAAGTTCATTTGTGCGGGAACGCCCATTTCTCCATGCCCCGTTTACTCTAATTCTGGGAACGGATTGTTGGATATCCATACAAATCGCAAGCAAAAATAACCGTCGAATGAAAAAAAACATCACAGAAGAAAGCTGAAATTTGTGACCGCTAACCTGGAGAGATGCCTCCGAGAGGGATGCAGTCTGGTTATCCCGATGGGGAATTACCTGGTTTGCATATATTAACCTGTTCGAAAACAAAATGCAAGGGTTTGATTCCTTGGGATGCACTTGTTATTTGTCGTCAAATTTGGCCCCTACAACTCTTCACAAGCTGAAAGTAATTTTTGATCCGTTCGCGACAGTTCGTTGAGTCTGTTGATAGTACTGTCTCAAGGATTGATAGCTGCGGATCAGTGCCGAACACGCCTGCGTACGACCGCTCAATGTATCTAATGTCCTTTTTGTGTCAGAACATGACTTGACCTAACCTGGGTCGTCGTTTGAGGCGTCGGGCAAACCATTCACATTGCTCAAGCTTGAACATTATCAACTGATCAGACAAGATAATTCATGTGCATCCAGCTTGCACTAGTGGAATGGTGGTAACACGCTCGCCTCGCAGTTTGGATGTCCGGAGTTCGAACCGGATGATAATTAGCTCTAACGAGAGCTAAACTCAACTCCACTACTCCCACTTTGTTATGAACCCACAAGAATAACTGCGACAGGACGGGAGGAGGATTGCCCACACCAGAGTGATGTGAATGCGAATTCTACAAATCCCGCAACTACCTACAACTAACCTAATTCTCATAGGACGATAACTTCTTTCCAGGACGAAATTGTTACATTCGCAACTGTCGAGATTGTAGGTCAGGTTTTTTTCGTTCAACAAAAACAACCAAACTGACAGCTACTGCAGAACGAGCCGAAATGTACAGATAATCTAGAAGTTTCTTCGAAGTTGGACTTGCCGATTTTACAGCTCTTCTAAACATTGAGCTGGATCAAGTCAGTCTGTCAAATGCGTTCCCTAGTGACGCATTCTAAGCAGCACTGTGGAATGAAGAAGTCATCCAGTCTACGGAAATGAACGCCAAAGAAGCATCTAACATATCTTAGCTTTCGAATGGGCGGACGAGTGCAAACATGTTTGATGGGATCTGTTTTGTTCTTAACATACTGGGGAAATGCTATTGAGCAGACTGGTTGATCTAAGCACTCCTGGGCGTTCATCTTGTCAAATATGGTTTTCATACGACGATGCAAAACATACGGCGACGGTTTTGGGAAGGATAATGGTAAGGATGATGTGGTAATGGTTGGTGTTTTCAGCATATGCATCAACGGTACCCTACTTCCAATGAGTAACGTCCGAACATCTGCTCAAAAACCAAGCCCAGAATTTACGAGAATATTAATTTATTATTACGTGTTTACACATTAATCAGCTGGCGTAAAGTTATAAGAGAGTGAAAAACGAGCGGGACCAATTCACGAGGATAAACCGTGGTCTCGTCACGTGTAAATACATTTAGCTAACCGTCTCCAACATTTTCACTTCAAAAACTTCGTAAATTCCCTTGCGATGTTTCTGCTAAGTGTGCGAATAGCTCCTGTTTCAGGCTAGCCACTAACTCAGTCAGTCACTGGCATTTTCATTGGCATCCGTGTGTAATCGCTGTGTCTGAAATGGGTCCAGATTCATGGCATGGCAATGCTCAATGCCAACAAGGTGGTCAAAAAACGCACAAAGCTGTAAGAATTCTGAACCGCAAGGAAACAAAGGAGAACAGCTCGTCCAAACGGTCTCATGCTGAATACCTCCCATGGGGAACTGAATCTTCTACCACTGTAGTCAGCGATAGAGCTACCTTCCTGTTGCTATATAGATAGGTGACCGAGAGATGACCGTATTAAAGGCATTACGCATGTAGAGTGAAAGTTAATTTTAGTCGAAGGGTGCTAGTCTGAGGTGTCGTTTTAGACTGCAAACCGATCAATTTGGAACTACCCACTAGTTACAAAGACCGCAGGCACCGGGACATTTAATATGACCACCTGCTACCGTAACTAACCAGCATAGTCATATATTGGAACAGATCAACGCAATCTTTCATGCTTCTCACTGATCGAAATCTGGTTTTTGTTGCGTCTTGTGAACATGTCGATGGACTAACCAACTTGTCATCCTGACCCCAAACAGTACACAGGCATACCGAATGTGCAAAGATGCAGGTTTCTGTAAACACAAAACTACGTCAAAGTCCACCCGGAGACAGAACTCTTATGCTCACACTCAGTGAAGCCACATCAAAGTGATTTACAAATGTGTCAAAGCAAAATATCTGGAAGGGAACAACGAAATCTATATACTAATATATATATATATATATATTATATGTCAGAAAAGTCGACAGTTTGTGAAAAAATGATACTAAGCAGCGACGGTCATCATATTGGAACTTGAGGAAATTCCACTGTTGTACTACACAATACTCTAATAGATGTCTGGATGCAAAAGATGATTTTAATGCCATTAGATTTGCCTTCCTCTTATGAGGGTATCGTCAGTCGGGATGCGGTATGAAATAAGCCACTTTCTGGTCTAATCAGGCCAAAGTTACACAGGGAGTGATGAAACTGGAAACTCAAGTTAACCTGACTCTTGCTGCATTAAAGAAAACGCACCACCTAATGTGTGCCTAGCCCAGTGTCTGAAATCAGGGTCTGCATACGAGTCATTTGGATTTCATGGTGTTTTCCCCTACTTGGGTTTTCCGTTTCTGATTCTAAAAGCTGTTCCACCGTCAACAATCCAAAATGTCTGTTAAGTTAAATAGGGCCCGACAAATGGCACTGGTTCAGTCACGGTCATTGCCTTATGCATTCAAAGGCAGTACACACCATCGTGTCCCGGTAGCCGATTAGACAAAATGGTAGACTACCAGTCCAACTTCCAGAGTTTGAACCCCAGGCGGGCACCTTCACGTTGATTTCATGTCCTCGTCCCGATAATCCCTGTGCAAGTTATTTCGCATAAGACCAGGTGGAAAACCAGATTTAAATCTAAAACTCCCACATGAATGAACTTCTACTGTGAGCATTATTTATGAAGAGAATGGTTAACTCGTCAGTTAAAAAATATGCTGTTTGTCTTGAGCATGGAAATAATAAACAAAATAATAATTAAAAAACTAATAATTGTAAATAATACTATAAATTAATATAAGTAATAAAATAATATAATAAAATAATAATAAATAATAGTAAGTAATGATATAATATAAATCTGAATAATTTAAATAATTAATAATTAATAAACAATAATAAATAAAATAACAAACAGGATAATCAGATATAATAAATAATAATAATAAAAATAAGAAATAGTAATGTCAGCCGGTCTTCTCCAATTAGCCATTTCGTCTCATGAAAAATAGTACTTTACATACGAATGCAATTAATCGGTATTCCATAGTGTAGTATATAACATTGCATGAAGTAGGATACTGTGATACTGTCTACATTCGATTAAACAACAGTATGTTCTACGATCCGTTCTTACCTTTGATTTCATCCTTACAGGCGGGGCTTGACTCGTGGTCCTTCGACGTGTTTGCACTGAACGAGGCAAGTGAGAACCATGCTCTGAAATTCGTCGCCTTTGAACTCTTGCACAAGTACAATCTGATCAATAAATTCCAAGTAAGTTTCCTCTTAAAACTGGAACCTTATCCGCCGCCTCCTCAGTTTTCGTGCTTAAGCTAGTAACTGTAAGTCTCTAAGTCAATTTTATCCATCCACTGACATTTCACCGTATCTACCCATAGATGGTTACTGCTGCTTACTAGAACTCAAGCCCGCGCCGAATGTTAAGAAGGTAAAACGTTCGGTTCCTGGAGAGGATTGGAAAAAAACAAATGATCAAAGTCAGCATCCTGTGCTTTGTACTCACAACTTAATTTGGCTAATAAGGCTTTATTCAGGGTCTTTTTAGCAGGCTTAAATGTAGGCTGTGAGAGAACGAATAACCGCAAGTTCAATAAAATCACGACCAAACCGTGCTTAACCTGGACCCATAGTTCGACTAGGTCTGTCTGTGTTTTGACACTGTTTACTACATGATAAAGTGAATTAAATCATATAGCATGAGCCCACCAGTTGCAGTGAGGACAATCCTACTCAGCAGCAAGTTTGACACTTCCATCCACACCAGATGTACCAGTAGGTAATCACTAAATCCGAAGTTACCCCTTACCCCAAAATCACCAGCACAGTTCTGTTGGCAGACATTTTTACTGGATTCGACAAGGACGCCCTGATTAAATCGGGTTCATGGTTGTCATCAATAACAAACATATGCGATATTTAGTAAAATAAACGTAAAATCTTTATCGCCCGGTTTCTGGTCAGAAGTCTGCCAAATGCGCGGACCCTTAAAAAGTCAATTTCTCCTCAAAGCCCTCGAACTTCTCACTTCTCTAAGACTTTGCTACACGATGCTTTCTCGTACCCGAAAACTTGGGATGCACTAGTTGGTTTTTCACTCCTTACGGCAAATAGTGATTTTATGCAGGTCAGCACAACCTCTGAAGTGGGCCCCTATAAACAGACACAAAGCAGAGGCATGGCTGACGCATATGGTGTGCCACTAAGGGACACATCTTTCAGTTTAGAGTAAATGACTCGCTACATGATCCAATTACGTCACTGATCAAGATGCTACAACCTGTGTTAGCTCAAGGATAGTAGAGTGATGGAGTTTTCGAGGTATAAGTGTCGGGCGGTCCGTAGGTCAAAGCGCCTTGCTGTTCAAGTCGTTGCTGAAACATGCTGTGGGTACTGGAAGTTTAGACGTTACGACTGCCAGTGATGAGAATGACGTGTAATATCAGTAGTGTAATATCAGTAGTTGGACACAAGCTAAGGTGGACGTTGTTTCACTGTGAAATCACCGCGACAGTTTACACCACTGCTGATGAGATCAACATCTGATCAAAGTAAATGATGTATTGGGGTGCTGCGCGATATTGGGCCAATTTAATAGCGCACATAAATAAGCTGAAATATTCGATCAGTCGATGCAAGTGATGGGTGAAACATTTGTGATGTTTATCGCCATCAGTTTGACCAGCTGCAGCCTGGTACGTGCCGCCGCTCAAGAGTGGCACTGAGACTGGGTTTTTGAGCTGGAGGATGTAGCCAACCTGTGTAGGGGGTAAAGTTTTGAGTGCACCAACACTGGTAATATTTTATGGTCTTTTACCCTTTCAAAATAAAGAAACGGAGTAAACATAAACCCTGTTCCGGGGCTAGAACGGCTGATAATGACACGGAACGAGCAACTTTTTGTTCTCCCCCAATGAAGTATTCAGAATTCAATCTCTTCTGCCAAGCCTCTATCCTGCTACAAAACTAACTTGGGTTGTTTTCAGTTGCTGGTGCTGAAATGCCCAACGCAAACACGAAATTGATCAAATCAAACCTCTAAAGCCTGCTGTTCTACAATGCATGCTAAAATAATAAAAATAAACAAACCTGATCTCAGTGGTCATGAAAAATTAAAACCTAGACCCCATAAACTCAGACAGTACTTTCATTAGACAAAACAGATTTCGCGGTCTTGAAGATTTCTCACTCAACCAGATTCACTTTCGATAAAAAAAGGAGTGCACAGACCTCAGCAGATTTTTGCCAAGCAACTGATTTAATGTGGAGAAATTTTGAATAAATCATTTAGAAAAACGATTACTGGTACAATTTTATGCGATTTCGTCAACTCTACCAGAAGACAACAATCATTATATATATCTAAACGAAAGATTGCTTCATAGTAAGTAGACGCCGTACTTAACTTGATTTCGCTACCTTCATTGTGAAAGATCCCTGAACGCATAAGTTTTAATGTCCTCCACCAATTAAAATCACCTAGAGACGGGCTGATATTGGCGCCGCTTCATGCCGCATGATATACTGCTGATTACTTGTTTGAGTTAAAACAGTCCTGTCTGAATTAGTTTTCCATCACCACTATTACTTCATCGTTCTATTCCTCCCTTCACTGAACAAAACATCTCAGCGCATCGTTTCTGTAGACACCAGTAATCACCTGGACCTTGAAACACGTCTAAAACTTTCTTCAGGTGTTCGATTACACGCCCCTTTTTGTAGTCAAAGTTTGGTTCACCTGGTGACGTTTGGCCTCATAATCTATGCATGCAAATCCAGCATCAGGTGCTCACTAAACAGGCGGTTATAGCTGGAGTTTTCAGAGGTTCTGAAAACTCGCTTGAATCCGGTTGACCCTTCCAGTAGTGTATGTTTGTCAGCTGTTGATGGTGGTAATCTAGCCACGGATGAACACATGAAACAAGATAGCCCAGCGGATCACACATTGCAGTCGATCAGTCAGGAAATATTCGATAAGTTAAATGAGTAGTGCATTACGTCTATACATGTGGCGCGATATCTGGAATATCGTGCAAACTGAAACATGAGGTGGCCTGGTGCAACACATTCAGTTGCTTGAGAACATCATAAACGACAGATTCAGCTGGGCTCCAGATGAGTCTCCCGTCAAAACCAAACTGGTATGGAAATGAGTGTATTTGTCGAAATCTGTCCAGTTTCGTTTCCAGTAAAGCATAAGGATGGTGGAAACCTTAGGACTGCGCCCACGTGATGAGCCCGAAGGAGGAGGGTGAAACCGGTCGTGAGCTGTCGAAGAGTTTTCAGCAACCTTATGAGTAGTGTATTACGTCCAAATTCATATACTTATTTTCAGAATTAACTGATGCTTAATGGAGACTCAGCTGGAACTCAGTATAATCATACGCTTTTTGTATTCGGATGGAACCCGTTGTGGGCTGCTCAATAGCTTGCAAGGATCTTCTATGTATTACCATTACCGAAGATTCCATACTGTAAGTAAAGCCTATCTATGCCGGAAAGCTGAGAAACATCCTTGTTGGGAATCATCAACAGTGTGCATCTCATAAAACTCCATGGAGTTCCGAACCTATAACGTCCTGGTTAGTAGTTTGAATACTTAACCGTTTGACCACGAGCGGCTGATCAACATTGTGACTAGCTCTCACTTGGACAGGATATAGAGTAGGATAAGGTAAGATATACGATATTGTTGTACCAACAGAGTAGTTGCTTCTAACAGCACCACTAATAAGATGTTTAAATAACCAAACACATTCCACCCCGACAAGCAAAAGAAGAGAACAACACACCTAACCGGCCAATCTAAACGAAGATAGTGGACAACTGGACTATATGAACACAAGCATCGAGGACCAGGGCACCACAGCCACCGACAGTCGCAATCTCTCCTTGAACGTTAATAAGAGACATGCACTACATTTTCCAGAATTGCTGGGCAAAACGTCGTAACAATCGAACTCGCGACCAGCTGAGCTATACAAGGCAAGATAATTCGGTGCACGGATTCGGCTGATTGTCAATGATATTATTATTCGGAGGGGGCTTTACACACTTTCTCAGCTAGACGAATTATTCTTAAATCAAGAATTCGACCAGCAGGAGAAGTAAATCCATGCCGATAAGCCGAAGATCACTGTACAGCTGTTCTATTCTTGAAGAAGATCATCAGTAGTGTGCTTTTCACGAATCTGCACAGAGATTCGAACTCCCAACCACCCAGCTAGTAGATGAACGGTAAATTGCTCGGCTGTGAGCGGTTGGTCAACAGTGTGATTAACTCTCGCTTAGACACGGCATATCGCCATTCATCCTACAATCACGGAATCCAAATCACATGGTCACGTGCTGGCTGTTGACGAGTCGATTTTGAAACAAATCCGACAAATTCGACTGTACGCTAAGCATGGTTTGTACGACCACAAATTGGCCTTCGTTTTCATTGCAGTTAGAACACACTTTTAACCCAGATTCAGATGACTCCCGTGAAACTTGGTAGAGTTGTGTAGGTTATTGATCGCAATCTTTTTTCACCTTCCAGATAAGCACCAACGCACTTGAGTCGTTACTCGTCCAGCTGGAAGTGGGCTACAGCAAGTACAGTAACCCTTACCACAATCTTATGCATGCAGCAGATGTGATGCAAACTTGTCACATGATCATGCACTTGAACAATTTAAGGGTGAGTACTAATTTTAAGTGTGTTACTCAGGTTATTGCGGATGTATTTCGTAGTTTGAATATTTGGCATGAATTTTGTAGGCCACGTTCGTGGTACGTACAGTAATCTAACAGCTCTAGTCACCGAGCGAGTCTTCCAGAGAGCTGCAAAACCTTCGATGACGTGGGTTGCCACGCGTCACAAGAATATAAACAAGTAAGACAGGTATATATCATCTATCAGAGAGGGCACGACAATATTGGTGAAGGCACCCGGTGAATATATACTAATATAATATATAATATATATAATATATATACTAATCACCCAATTACGAGAATGCTGTCTGGCTCAGCTTCAAATCTGGCAGATTAATTTATGCAAGCCCACCGTGTTTAGAATTGTGGTGTAAAATGCAAGAGTCTGAAGCTCAAACATTTCAGAACTGCCCGAACTTGCATGTATAGTCACTATTTTAATTCTGAGGTGCCTTGAAGGCAAACTGAGTGAAAGGCGAACAGTCAGTCAAATGATGGCCCCACTTCAGCTATTGAATGGATCGCTATCTGAAGTAAGGATCTGTGAAGAAAGGCGACATAATTTTCCCCTCAGGTTCACTGAAATAAGACGATATTTAGATTATTGACAAGTTTAATTTACCCGTTTGTATGCCTTGTAATGGTCAACAAGGTAGTGAAATCACTAGGAAGCAAAGATTAGCCCTGCTAGAACAACCTGGCCCACTATAGCTCAATTAAGTAATGAACGAAGCACGCAGGGTAATTTGATTGATTAAAACTGATGAAATCTGAGCATTTTTGTAAACAGGCAAACCGACTGTTCTGGTTTTTCTTAGCAGAATTGGTTGACAGATTTGGACGCCTTCGCGCTGTTGTTTGCTGCCGTCATTCACGATTATGAACACACAGGAACAACCAATAATTTCCACATTTCAACTGCGTAAGTTCGAAGAAGAATGTGCAGTCTGTACTGTTTTGATAGACCTCGATGGCAGCTGGCCTGCCGGGCGGTAACTTTTTTTTGGGGGGGGAGGGGGAGAGAAAAGGTGAGCGGTGGGATGACTGATAGTGTAGCACCACACCTTGGATGCACTTTTATATCCGGTCAAGGTTTCGTGCGGAAGTTCCATGACTGACATTCAATAGCAGCTGAACCATACTTCCTTAGAACAGTTCCCTTTCTGTCCCGGAACAGTGTTCTGTATTGTCCACACTAATGGGCAGTAAGCATTGGATCTGCGTTTTGACCCAGGTGGCGAGTGGATAAATCATGGATCTCCGTTTTGACGACCCGGGTTCGGACCCCACATGGGTACTTTAGAATCGCTTGCCAGTCCTGAGCATCTGTGTACATTTTGAAAAATAAGGACGTTGAAGGAAACATTATGAAAGTTTATCTGGGTCTGCATTCTCTGATATGAACCCCGGATGTTGGAAAACAAATACAGCATACTAATTCACCACTTCACCACACTGAATACCTCAATTATGACGGGCGGGCGCATTCACAGTTGACTGATGCGACTGAACTCCTAACGACTCAAATGACGACCCAGTAACTGTCTTAGCTGTACTGATTGATAGTCTGGCTGTAAGTTCCACGTGGATCACTTAAAACGGACGATAAGTGCTCAGTAGTAGTTGCTTTTCTTTTACAACCCTACTCCGTCTAAGTAAACATAACTTACTGAGACCCGACAAGTTTGTGACTATCTAATCACGTAAAATTTATGGAATTCTCTGATCCCTCAGGGTAGCCTGGACAGAGGCAGATCAGTTCTGACTGCGATTTGCTAACAGCTAGGTGTCAATCATAGAAGTCGAGGAGCCAGCATGTCCGGCCGGTGGATTAT
>SJOL01001577.1:604021-653700 GCA_004794785.1 Opisthorchis felineus | reverse complement strand
ATAACCATCCCCTTTCCCATGTATATTTTGGATCTCAAATTGGAAAAGTGATATTTCAGTATGACAACACTTTGATCCGAACCGCACCACCGGTGAGATCCTTGTTACCCCCCAGTCTAAGCGCGACTTAACCATCCGGCTGATCAGTCGTTCATTGTCGAAAGGTAAAGTGTTCGAACTACTAACTAGGAGGTCGCGGGTTCGAAACTCCCTGGATTTCAGTGAGATGCGCAGTGCTGATGATTCCAGATAAGGATGAAACAGCTGTACAGTGCTTCTTGGCTCCACAGCATAGTTTGGCTTCATTGATAGGACGAAATCTCTATCACGAGTCGTGTAATAGTGGACGTGCAGAGCAAAGCCCGTCAAGTTAATATAAGCTGGCTACCAAAAAACCGTTCCAGAGTTATGAATGAGTGGAGAAAATGATCCCAGCTTTATTCGGTAAACAAGCAGTCATTAATAAATCTGGTTTTCTCGGATTTGCGCTCAGTCACTTGCGAATTTTACTTTGTGATTATAAACCTCCGTACTAGATTCCATGCTATTAAATCGGTTAAAGGTTTCCTCCGACTGTACGACTGTACTTTTCTCTTTAAAATCCGTGCTTATTCGTTGCGAAACGTCACTGGATACCGAAAAACCCATGAATATTCCTTTTCCTCAGTGAAGTTCAAAATTTCATATTACATGTGAGGTCGGCCGGATCTTGACACACTACAGTTAACTGATAGGCTGATAGTCCACCAGGGATGATATCTCTTGATTCCTAAAGTCGGAAGAGTCTTTTCTGTCATTACCAAGAGTAATTCTTGATCTAGGTGCCAGATATACGCACACACATGTATCACTCCAATTCACTGTTTTATTCCGTCTGAATCTGGTTATAGTTTTCAGGGGTTTGTGAACAGATATTCGAAGTCATATTCGGAACCGTAAACAGCCAATCACATCAGTGATCAGTTCAGACAGGAGCTTTACAATATTGGTCTGTTCGCTCTTAACAGGTCCGAATTGGCCATCGTTTACAATGATCGAGGAGTACTTGAAAACCATCACGTGAGTGCCGTGTTCAGACTGATGCAACAAGACGAGTACAACATAGTGAACAATTTGGAACAAGCACAGTTCAAGTAAGTTGCCTGTTTCTGTGTTGACTCGGCATGGAATGATTGCAGATTCCGGTGTGTATGGCTGGCAAAATTCCAGGACTTTGGATTGGTTCTCCACAAAGAACCGATGACTAAGCAGATAACTTTCGTGTTGCTCACTGCCCGTCTAGTGAATGCCCGAATTACTCGACAGCCAGTAAGGCCGCAAGCTTACCTAAAATAATCCAAAGCTCCTTATGCCATCGGCTAGCTCAGTCCCTGACCCACTGAATACTGGGATTTCGTTGGCTAATTGGAGACGCTAGCTCTTCCGGCATTTCGCACTAATAAACATGCGTCTTTTTACCAGTATAGCAACGATAACCACCATTTCTTCACTGCCAAAATTGAGACCAGGTGAAATCTTCCCGAATATGAAACCGCTGCATCGATTCATCTCTCCTGCCAGTTTGTTAACTAAGCGTGACCGCGAGAAGTCGATTGATAGTCTGCATGGCTTTCGAAACTTATTCCCAACTTTTATGCAGCGTAAATGTGAATTGTTTCCTTGCTCCTTTCCAGGGAATTCCGTCAAATGGTTATCGATATGGTCCTGTGCACAGACATGTCTTTGCATTTCCAACAAATCAAGAACATGAAGACAATGATTACAATGCCGGAAGAGTAAGTGCTGCCCTAATTTCCGTATGCTGTTTTACTTTCAATACTAAATCAAGTAGGGTACATTCTAGGCTCTCCAGCAATGAGCAACACCGATGCACTGTCGGATCAACATGCGAATAAGCAGACTAGTCACCGGCCTAGATTACAAGATCCAATCAAAACTAAGCAGTCAAGGTCAACAACTGCTTGAAAATTAGCACTCAGGGCGTAGCTTACTGGGCACAAATGTGAGCGAACGAATCGATTAGACGGACTACTCGTCCTTAAAGACGCGTACTTTTGTATTATCTCCAGAACCACAGCACACTGCTGTCGTCGATGCCTGCTATACCTGAGGCTTATGATCGACAGAAACCCCTGAGTTAGCACATGCTTTCTTCTGTTTACGTATAGACTGACAACCCGCATCTTTGCTATTTATTCTTGCAGTGTGGATAAAACCAAAGCACTGTCTCTCATAGTTCATTGCGCTGACATTGGACATCCGGCCAAAAAATGGTCTTTACACGAACAATGGACCAACATGCTGTGTGAGGAATTCTTTCGACAAGTAAGTTGGTTCAGGTCTGGTGGTGTTTATTTTTGATGCTGACGCGAAGGGAGTTAGTGATTTTCAGTAGAGATTTAGACTTATCAGTGAAGACTATCTATGCTGAAAAGCCGAGAAACAAAGTACAGCTGCTTTATCCTTATTGGGAAACATCTCGCGAAACTCAGAGAGTTTCGAACGAGCAACCCTCCGGGCAGTGGTTGAACACTTAATCGTTAGGCCACCAGTGGCTGATCAGCTGTGTGAGTAGACCTCACTTAGACAGGACATAGCGCCACTCACACCGCGTGGTCACCTACTGACCGGCTCCCCGAATGAAGATATCTCTGGAGGTTTCACCCATCCTGTGAAATTATTCTTCATGTCTGTTACTTGTTGGTTGATGATAATGTCAGGAGAGTTGGTAATTTTCAATAGAGATTTCATCCTGTCAGTTTATTTTTTAGTCTGATATGCTGCTTTCCCAAACCAACTATCGATGAACAATTCTTTCCCTCACGGAACACAAGTCAGCGAGTTAGTGCTGTATCGGACTGTTGACTTTGGACAAGTCCAAACGGACGTTTCTGGAGATATACATGTCATATGTGAATAAGTTCAGTCGGCAACCTTTGCTTTTTAAAGCAAGTTAAACAATAGAACACTAACGCCTGATGACTGGTTACGCAAACAGATGGGTCGAAATGAGAAACTGCCTGACATGATATGATACACGCTGAGGGAGAAAAGAAGGAGTCATTCCGCAGTTCAGAAACTTGCCGGTTGTCTCATGGGCACTATTTCAAACAACTGTAGCTTTGAGGCCGTAAAATGCGTTAACATGCACTGTACACCTAAATTTACTTGTATCCCACCTCGTATTCATGTCACGCTGTCTAGAAACAGTCCAACTCGTGTTGTGATTTAGTTAGTTTGGTAATTCTACACCAGAATACCCACACGGAGTTAAGAATAGGATGGTTCAAACACGGATTCCATGAATGCAAATTTAACAAACAAATATGTAATAGATAAAAAATCTCATTGAATATAGAATTCTTTCTCAGTTATACAGTAAAAGCAGAGGAATGCTTAACCGGCTCGCGGTATTCATATTTAGCTTACTCCTAAATGCAGACTACCAACTCGAAGCGAACGAATTCTCCTATACCCGTTTCTTTCGTATTGTCAGCTTGTTGATCGCCTGTGCGACCACAGCACTTACGTTACCACTTGCTGGTATTTTCATCAGATTCCACGCCGTCGGTAACCTTTAATTCGGCTCAATCATCGTTGTGACATCGAATTTTTCGATATCCCAAGTTTACTCACTCGTTGCTCATGAGACACTACTCTGACTTAGAATGGTGTTCAGAATTGTATCACCACGAGCAGACTGGTTTATTTTGCCACCGTTAAAGTCTTATTTCGATTGGTTACAGTCAGCTTTTGAAACCCTAATGTCATAGGCCAGACGACCGCCAGTTTTCAGACATCCTTAGCATCGTCTTCAACATAGGTCCTCCTGGTGAAAGGCATACAACCATTCATGACTGTTTTTAGCTTCCTGAACCCAAATCTTCGGCACAGATCCACCCTATTTACTGGAGCATTTTCTCTCGGTTTGTGTTTATTTTACTGAATCAGTGTGATGACACGAATCGTAGAATTTAGCTTGTAAACCGTCAATATAACATAAAATACTCCTAAGCCTAAGCCTATGATTGTGAATACCAACAAGTTACAAACACTTTATCACTGCTTATCTGACCCAGTCTGATGGTTATAATAAATCATTATGCTAACATGTTATCTACATATGATCTGAACTCACAGGTCGATCAGCATTATCGAACACTGAAAAAGCTGAATAGATCAACACGAAAAGTGGAGAGAGGACTAACTGTTCTATGCACGGATATTTCAATTCTAGCTCGGGATCCACTCTCGGTGGCAGAAGGACAATTTGGTGTAGCCCAAAAAGTTTCCCCAAAAAAGTATTTTTTATTCCATGGAAATTTTAAAGTCAGAACACAGCGTATTAGAATGAGATGTTGTAATCCGACTTCTCGGCTGCTACGGACAACCTTTTTCCGGGATTTATACACGTAACTGACTAAAATTTCCATATTATACACCACATGGCGTTGAATCTACTTAATACTGTCTGAGGCGAATTCGGCCAGGAACTCCTAATACTTTTTATCCCACTGTAACTGAGAAGAAGTATTCCTACACAGAATTCTGGAACAGTGCAATTAAGGTTGCCAACTATGAACTCTTACGGCCGAAAGAAACGATATATGTCATCGCTCCGTTTTTTCAGCTTCCACCAACGGCGAAATCTGGGCTGTGATTGACGCTCTCTCCTCGCTACTGATAAAACATCAGTAGTATGTTTGACGATTGAAATTAGTGTGCGCGTTTGAAGTTAGGTGGTGCGATTCCGTTGCAAAGCCCTCATATCAGGAGACCACGCGGATCACAGCGAAAATTCTCTGTTCTTACCAGAAGGAATGAAAACTCTATATACAGCAAGCTAATGGTGGCTTGCTGGAGATAGACGCAGAGGCTCCTAGAAGAGGTTCAATTGAAGACCGCTTAGTCCTTCTAACTGGAGTAATTCAACATGACTCGAATTGAGAAATAATGCTGCCCTGGATAGATTTTTAGGTTTTCCAAAGTACTTATTAGTAAAGTTGATATAGTGAGAGATTGAAAGATGTACACTTTCATTTCAGTGAAGAAAGTGGGCATTAATTCCGTCTTGCATTTTGCTTACAGGGCGATCGGGAGAAGGAGCTCAACCTACCAATCTCTCCACTATGCGATCGAAACACGGTTGTCGTGCCCCAATCCCAACTTGGTGAGTCACCATTATTTGTTATTCAGACCCGTTATCTAATTCATTAACCGACCAAGTAAGAGAGAGGATCATACGCAATTTATTTTTCCTTACCTTTTACAGCGAGTTAATTCGGTTATCTACTTATAAACATTTGGATGACCACCGACTTTGACTTTCCAAGAAAATCGGTTGGCTCTCTTAGTTTAATCGCTCGGCCCTCCCATTGGTAACACTATTGACAAGTCAGTGAAGAGGGTATGGATCTTTTCACTGAGGGGTTTAAACCATAACGATCACCGTCTGGACAACATCCTTTCAGTCACGTTCTCAATAGCAGTATACTGCCGGAAAACCATAGCAACAAATAACCTGCTTCTATTTCTGTCTCACGCTTACTGATAAGGCGTTCACGGCTGGGTGCATACAAAGATGTGGCATCTAAAAGTATTACTGACTAGCCACACTTGAGGAGGTGGGTGAATTTGGGCTTGAAAATGGGTTGGCAACACAGATCTATTCGCTGAGGAGGGTAGCAGGATATACCTAAGGAAGGGGGCAGAATTTATTCCGTGATGTGCACTGCGACGTTTACCGCATTTCTTACCTGAAAAACATAAATGGAGGCAAAAGGCAGCAAAACAAAACCTGTTCACTCACCAGCAGGGACTGAGTCATATGCTGGGGATAAATCGGACTTACTCTGACCCACCCTGACTGGGAAAGCGAGATTAAACTGAGTAATAAAACAAGGTATCTGGCATAAAGGCATAAGGAGACATTATAAATCACGGGAGAGTGTGGGTTCAGAAATCCGAGAGAGTAATATGCAGCTATACTTCTTCCATAACAATACTGCCAGTACGTCTCCTCAGTTTGGAGCTTAATAGTCGTTTTATAGAGGACCATTGTGAAATACGTATGCACCACTTGGTGGTTCCAACAAACAATATTTTCTGTGCCAGTGGAGACAGACATAAGCGGCAGCCTTGTACGATTGCAACAGCGATGCAGTAACTATCACACAATAATGAAAAAGAAATACTTGTTAGATTGAAAAAAACTAGGGTGGGTGGGCCTAATTTATAAAAAAACGTATTCTTAAGGAGGACGATTAATAACAGAGTGCTTGAGCAAAATAAGCATTTCAGTATCATGTCGCAGTGAGGTGCCACCAGCCGGATTAACCCAACATTTATTTCGAACCTTAACTAAAACAAGTCCAGCATCTCATTGGTCTGACCTAGAAGCAACAATTGGCTGACCGCCTGGATCGGTTTCATATCATCTCCCACATGGCACTTTTAAAACTGTAGCATAGATATTCCTGTTGAAATGTCTTCAGAGAAGGTCAATCTCAATCGATCTGACTAAATGGAATTTAGAAAATCACTGGTTCACAGTATAAAGTAACAATCACATTTCTACCTGACAAGACAATTTATTTTTGTGTTGATCAGGTTTCATCGACTTCATTGTTGAACCAAGCTTCCAAGTTCTCGGTGACATGATTGAACGCATTGTTACGCCTGCTTCTCCTGAAGATGAAAAGTCATTGGATCCAATTAAACTGCCAAGCTCTGATGATCCCACGCCTCCCGGTAAGTTTATTGCATTCACCTGGTGACATTCGCAAAACTTACTCATTTGGGTATTGTATCTCTTGGCATAAAACTGCCACACAATAGTGAGGTAATCATTCCTAATAATGTGATATTTGCAGAAAAAATGCTTGACTCACCAAACAGACCAAATTTGAATGATCTGCTCAGCGAAGAATTTCTTCACAAGTCGCATGAATACACGTCACTCATCACGTGACTGGGACTTTGTGAATTAAGGGTGCGATTTCATATCCCGTACATATGCGAGTTACTCACATTGTTCATAAGCCACTCGTCATCTTATGGTATAGTTTCCAAATGGGGGCGAGATGGTTCAGTGGTTACAGCGCGAATTTACCGACCAAAAGATCCGTGGTTCGAACCCTACCTCTGCCTCTCGACTTCCCCTGTCTAGGCTTGGGCAACCTGACAGTATCCCAGCCCTCGTGCCTCTTTCCGTCGGCATGGCAGTTAGGCACTGAAAGGATGTTACAGCTGAGCGATTTATCGTTATTTTATTTATAGATTCCAAATACCAACCGGCAAATTGCGGGTTCAGTTTGTCATAGGGGTTCGTGAGGGTGCACTGATGCTGCCCAAAAAGAACCAGACAGATTTGCACTACTGCTTAGCTTTTTGGAATAGATCTATTCAAGCTGCAGGATGAATTCTCGACGAGTGATCTGTCAGGATAGGGTGATTTGATTTCAGCTGCTCTATCAATAGATACATTGGCAAAAGAGATCAGGTGCAAACTTTATACCTTTCACCTTGATCGAATGTTACCTTGTTTGAGACCCTTAGAATAAGGTAATTTAATCACTGGGTGAGACATCAGGGGCAACCGATTGATGAACGAAGGAAAGCGTTGTACAACGTAGCACCGTCCCCGTCCCCACAACCGGTTTCTTTCCTCTTGAAGTTAACCAAGTACAGGCAATCCCCGAGTCTCCGCCAAACTTACATTGTACTTGAACCCAAAGTGTATGCAATTCGCGAACTGCACAAAATGAAATTGCAACTGAGTAAATTTCACCAGTTGCGCACAATTTGGTGTTCAAGTAGAACAAAAGGCTGACGGAGACTCGGGACTGTGCCTACTTGATGAACCCCAAGAAGAGCGAACCCGGTCGTGGACTGCCGAAGTTTTCAGCAAACTTCTGAGTAGTATGTTCTGTCAAGAAGATATCTCGCCATTCGGTTTTTTACAACGATAAACGCCAACCCTCAGTTTTATCGTGAAAACAGTAAACAACCGGCAATAGGCGGTCGGAGGGTTTTCAGTAATCTCAAGAGTAGTGTGGTCTCTTAGGACAGGCACACCGCCCTGTTTGATGAAAGATAACATAACGGTAATTTCTATACAGGAAAATATTGGTAGCTCAAATTGCCCAGCTCAGCGAACAAGCCAACGACCATAACGGTAATTGTTTGGTTACGAATTTAGCTTTTGGCGCCCAGCTCAGACAATTGTAAAACCAACAGCAAATATTCATTTGAACTGTGAGAAAAAAACACTGTTCCAGTTGCATTTGTGACGGAAGTATATCGACGTGTTTGCAGATGAGGGTCCACGAATTCGAATAAAACTCAGTTCACTGGGTCTAGTGCTTGGATTAGTTCATGTTTTAATAGTCACCACAACTGTCTCAAGGGCTGGTAAAAGATCTCACAATACCTTTCTTACCACAGACCTACCATTTTTGCTTATCTGGGATATTGGACTTCATGGGGTTCATCATTTCAAGAATAACTCCATTTTTATCATTCTACCTTGCCGAAAAAAACATTTCCACATGCAACACACTACTCATAAGGTTGATGAAAACTCTTCAAAAGCCTTAGATCGGTTTTGCCTTTTATGGGTCAGGTCAGGTCAGTGCAGTCCCCCAGTTTCCGGCAAATTGTGTCCCATCTGAAATCTCACGACATTTGCGAACTATACTTATTTGCACACCAGTTTGGTTTTGACGGGAAACTTAACTGAATCCAGCTGAATCTCTCGTTCGCAATATTCTTCAACTGTATTGAATCTAGCTCGACCTCGCGATAATTCCCCATTCATTCGCTTACTCCACCTATGTACTTTTTATCTCCACTTGTTTTGCTCATCTGTCCCCGCCACTTACTTTGCCGCAAAGGCCGTCCTGTCCGACACTTGTGTATTAGTATGTGCGTCTGTGTGAATGTGCGCAGCTGAACCACTTACCCATGCGCATTCGTGCCCCGTTTGCTGAGCCTGCCCTGACTTGTTCTCTCACGAGTTCCATGTGATCACACCGCCAGTTAGAATCACGAGACCGTCGTCGGAAGGGACGACCACAACCCACACTAGCGAGCCAACAGTCCGCCCAAGTTGTTTGGTGTGCGGACGTTGAAACTGCACTGTGCCGGTCAGTGACTGACTTGTGCACTTGTTGAAGCTACGAACGTGGACAACTGCTGTTTGGTGTGTAAATTTGCTTATCCTTGTGTAAATAGCACCGCAGAATTCCGAACCCACTTCTTCCTTTTGATATTCGGGATTGTCGAACCTACGCGTCACTCGAAGTTCCGTATCGGTAACCTCAACAAACTGAATGCGTTGCACACGATATTCGAGACATCTTGAAGCGAGCTACTCACAAGTTTGCTGGAAACTCTTCGACCGGTTTTGACCTTTTTGGGGCTCATCAGGTGGGCGCATTCTTCGAGTTTCCGTCATCCTTAGGTTCGACAAACGCACTCATTTGCAAATCATTTTGGCTTTCACGGGAGACCCAGTTGAATCTCTCGTTCATGCTATTCTTCAACTGAATGTGCTGCACAAAGGCTTCCTCATGTTTCAGTTGGCATGATATTCGAGGTATCACAGTATATTTTCATAAAGCAGACTACTCATAAGGTTGCTGAAAACTGTTCGACAGCCCATGACCGGTTTCGCCCTTCGTGGGGCTCATCAGGTTGGCACGATCCTCGGGTTTCCGTCAGCCTTATGTTCTACGTAAAACCAATTTGGATAGAATTCGCGAACATTTCCAAAACTACAAAAGTGGGTGCCTCATCAGAACTCTACACTTTTCTTAGACAGTCACTGATAAATGAAACGGTTAAAAAGGTTTCAAATAGGTTTCCTTCATGATGCAAAGAAAGTGATGCGGGTACATTTTTTCGATCCAACCTCATTCCTCGTTAAACTGTACACTTGGGCAAAATCATTGTGCAAAGAAAACTGAAATCTTGCCTATTCGTAATGCACTACTCATAAGGTTGCTGAAAATTCTACGACAGCCCACGACCGGTTTCGCCCTTCTTGGGGCTCATCAGGTAGCCGCAGTCCCCGAGTTTCCGTCAGCCTTATGTTCTACTTGAGACCAAATTGTGCGAAATTAGCGAAATACACTCATTTGTAGTTGTCCAAAGAAAACAGGGTCTCCTGCCACAAAGTTCAAACTCTTCCTCTTTCATTCCACTCAATGATAGGGCGTCCCTTCCTCCTAGTTGCAAGGTAATTGAGCGCCGGTATGTAGAACCGGTCTATCAGGTTTGCTAGCAATGATGACGGTCATTCCAGAAGAATGATGGGCTGAGTGATGCTTTTGCAACAGAATCTTACATAGAAACCAAGTTTGCTACTTTAAACGGTCAACCGAAAGCTAGTACAGAGTTGCACACACAGGAAGGTAAAAAAAACTTGACCTTTTGAACTGTGAAGCAAAAGAAAGCTCATGTGAGAAGAGACGCGCACGATTCTAATCGAACTTAACTCAGTTTAGAGTAGTGTATTACGTCTAAACATGTATCGCGATATCTTGAACATCGTAGCAACTGAAACATGAGGCGGCCTGGTGCAGCACATTCAGTTGCCTGGAAACACCATAAACGAGAGATTCAGCTGGGTTCCAGGTGAGTCTCTCGCAAAACCAAATTTGTTTGCAAATGAGTGAATTTCGCTGAAATCTTGCTGTTTTAGGGCAAAAATAATCTTCAGACGCTTTAAGTCACTAGCGTCTGTGTTGGTTAAACTTTGTATGCGGTATGGTACGACTGATCAAAATTCAATCTCCACCCAAAACAAGTACGATCAGTTTTGGGGCTTGACAAATGGGCGTTGATCTTAGATCCTAGCCAAGTCTTTTTTCCCAATTTAATCCTGTTCCTACTGTGTTTCCGCGTTTGCCCATATTCTTTGCAGTGCCGGTGGTTCCTCGACCCTGGGAAGAATGTTTCGATGAGAACAAAAAAGCCTGGGCCGCGCTGACGGCCGAAGCAAAATCCAAATCTTGACATGAAGGACGCGCATCCTCCCTCTTTAACCGAAAACAACGACTGTCTGTTATTTTTGGCAAACTTTCTGTCTTATTCCAACACACTAGCGAACTGATTACGGACTCATTTCCTAACACTTCCCGCCCTCCAAACCTCGCCCACCTAACCCACTCACGAATAGCTTGGGTTGCCATGCTTTCTTTCAGTCAGTGCTGAACTGTCAGGCGCAGTAAATTGACCTAAACGTACAAAACCTAAATGACCAGTTTTTAGCCGTTCCTACCATTAAACCGAAAAGTAAAAAGCTGACGGATTCACAAGTCACGTGTTGTCTTTTCTTATTGGTTGAAAGTGGCGAGGGAAACTAACGGTCTTGTCGGAAAATGAAGTAGTGCTGTCAGTGGGGCATTTAAGCAAGTATTATCCCGAATGAAGTGAGGTGCCTAAATTCCGACCCAAATTGAGGGGTATGAACGGAAACTGCTTCCAGGGGGGCTATTATACCAGCATGGAATATTTTTTCGCCACTGTGGAGGCAACAGACCATCCATGAAAAGAAGTGGGAAAGCTTTCTGGCTCTCCAAACAACCGGTTTAATACTGAAGAGGGGACTACCCAATAATGATGATGTCTGCTATTGAACTGTATGTACCGGTCAACTGTCACGGTAGAGGTTTGATACCTTAGACACTGACGATATAAATTCTCGCAGTCGCTGAGCTTTACCTGGATCATTTCACGTCCGTACAGCAGAGTGGTTGGACTAAGGTACTCTACTTCGATTGAGTTCCAAATAACCACCATTCTTCGAAAAATTTTTCAAATCCAACCGCAGTAGTACCAAATTCAAGAGAAGGTGTGTGTCATATTGTATTCATCTTGAAACCGGAGTGCATTTTCCGGTGGCTGACCAATGCAGTACGAATCGTAAAATCACATGCACACTCAGTCAAGGAAAGATGCATTGGTTGCGGGGGTAAAAACAGATTCTTCGGCTTCTGGAGTCTTGATCTTGTTGTCTTGTTGGTGTCTTGTTGATCATTATCCACAGCACCAACAATCCGTCTTCCACATCGGCGGTTGGGTGTACTCGTGTTCCGTAGACCACAAAAGGTGAACACGAATGTTCCCATTAAATCAGGGTAACAAAGTGAAGTAAATGTCAGTAGTGGTGCAAGGGTCCAGCATTAAGGCATTCTCGTTAATTCTCAGACAAGTTGAGCTCGGAGCCGTTCACACAGGCTGTGGACTGCTGGATTTGTCGTTAAGTGGAGCACATCCGCCAGTTCCTTAACTATGCTTGAATATTTTCAAACAATACTGAGTACAGTGTGAGGTAACAGTTGCTCGTAAGCGTGATGATCAAACATGAGTGTAGGAAATGTGTTGTCAGTTGGTCACATGTCTTTTGATCTGTTCCAAAAGCTTAATAAATGACATTTCACTGCCATTCGAGGAGATATCATCCGTGCGCGGTTGAGTGGGTGAAAGTGTGTCCTCAACTTTGCGCCGTACTAGAAATTCAAGCAATCGATGCGCAAATTAGTAGGGTCAAGATGTGGCCACAGCAATTATGATGTCACTAGTGACGTTTGAAAATTTAATATATTGTTACTTAAACTTTTATCGCCTGGCACAACATCATAAATAGTGTTGTAATTGATTGCGAAACTTCAGCCCATCATCGTCATCATGGACAGCATAACATCAGTGTTCAAAAGTTATGCTTCCCCGCTGTACCAGAACGTTAGTGATGGGAAAGTATTCGCTTTATTGCTAGTGTAAAATCGCAGGGAGCGTCACGATATTTAAAGCGCATTTTTGGCCTTGGATCAGGGCTGTCTGGTCGGCGTTTAGTGGTGGGTTGGCATGGTTTCTAGGAAGATGCGTAAGCACTCGAGAATTGTTGATCGTTGCTGATTAACTGCCTGAGCTTCCAATCTGCAGGCCCGGAGACTCGGCGAAGCTGGCAGTCCCTGGTAAGCTTCCGGCATTGTGGGGCCAATATCAGGAGCCTGGCCTGCGTTTTAAAGTCTAACTGGGGCATCAACAGTCTGCAGACTTTTGGTTCCTGCACTTGTGGCCTTCTTTTGCACTTTATTTGAGGTAACATTGACGTACACACTCAGCCAAACAACCGTTTATGTTCAAAAACCTAATTTTCGCCAACATATAAACTCAGCTTTATATACCTCAATGTTACTGATGGTTACTGATGGCATCACGTGACACACGCGAAGGTCCAAACAGACTGAAACCGACCTTCAAAATACCATTACAGCCGGCCTTCAATGACCACAAAGCATGGCCAGTATGTTTTGAACCCCATTTTAAAAGATTTGAATAACAATACTGGTTACTGTACAGGCCGCCACCTTTCAATGAAATATATTCAGGTGATCCAAAATTGTGTCCTTGGCGACGGTGGTCACTTGTGGGACGGTGAACGGCAACAACCTTGCCGCATGTTTTCTGCACTGAAATAGTGAAAGTTCGTTTACACCCAGGTATTCTCCCAAAAGTGCTGTTCCAGTAGAATAGAAATTTCTATAGTTCTACTTCGGCCAATCTTACAACTATTCTATACTCCTGCACTTCTGCTTACCGGTGCAACGCATAACGGTAGTCATCCACCGTTATCTTGGCCCTTAGAAACCGGCGTTTTCATCGTCTAGGCAAAAATGAATAAGGAACGCTTAACACACTGAGTTATGACGAACTGGCACTGGTAATCAGCAAAGATGATTAATTTAAAGTCAAGAGATACTGCGTACTTCATCGCTTCTTTCGAATGCACCACATTTAATCGGCACGTACTGTTCCAGCAAATGCCGCTGTGTGCTTGTTTAGGATTGGGTTATCGGCCAGGCAACTCATCTGAATCTCTAGTTTATGGTATTCTTCAACTGAAATTGCTGCACAAAGGCCGCTTAATGTTTCAGTTAATACGATATTCGTGATATCGCAGCATATTTTCATAAAGGAAACTACTCACATGGTTGATGAAAGATTTCTCAGCAATCTTGTGAGTACTTTCCTTTAGTAATGCCTTTGTTTATTAAGTGACGTTGTGGGCTTCAGTTCCCACGTCAGGCTGAGCAATACAGATATTTGTGTCGCACGGTTAATGTTCTGATTTGCACATTCCGGCGGTCTCATCGACTGGCAAATTAATCGAAGTTTAGTGTATATATGGTTTCGTGACGTTACTGATTAAGTGCCTCTCGGGAATAAAGGCTGGTTTAAGGAGAAATCTTGTGACTGAGTTCGAAAAGTGGTTAGAATTTAGAAGTTCCGGACCGAATTCGGCTGGGATAGTGTTCAAAAGATTGAGCGCCATGTTGTCTATAATATGCTGCGTTTTGACTTTAAAAATTCTATATGCGGTTAGAATTTATTGGTATTAATCTGTCTGTTAAAGCAAAATCACGAAAATACATAGATGCTGTTGTAGTCAAAAGGTACGGGTAAACCCTGTGTGCGTACCTGCATTTCCCATACATCCTAACTTTATGGCAGTTGAGCAACAGTACGCCGTCCACATGAGGCACTGTACGGTTTGAGCCGTTGTGCGGGGCGGCAAAAACGGCATTCAGCACCATAGATACACGACTTCGGCTACTTTTACCTGGCATGAGTGCCGTTTTAAATTGTGGCATTACATCACATTCCTATAAGCGGTTCAAACACCACACTTCTCACTGCTGAATTAGCTTTGTGTAGATTAATTGGCGGCCGACAGCCGATGTCAGGGTGGCCGAGCGGTCTAAGGCGCCAGACTCAAGGGCAAACCTTCTGGGTGTTCTGGTCCACGAATGTGGGCGTGGGTTCGAATCCCACCTCTGACACACTTTTCGCTTTTCTCACCACGTGTGGACTGCATTATTGTTGCTTCATTGATATGGGGTCCAGTGTTGGCTTTTTAAGCAAGGGGACAAGGGGCTCACGGTTAGCCTTACAGACAACTACGAAGTGACCCAGCGCACAGTCATTTCAAATGGAAATGTGGATGGCCCGTGGACTAATGTTGTGACCTGTTGTCGCGCCTGCACCCACCAAACGGCGATGCGCGTTTCCAGGTCAGAATAAATAGTCATTGTTGGACACAAACAGATGGATACGCTACTCTTTCTCCCCTGATTAAGTCCGTCGGTGGAAGAAAGAATGCTTTCTCCAAAATCTGATGAAAATTCCCGTATATGTTGACCGTTAAGACTGTAGGTGAATTCAAACATGGCTGGTTCCTCCTACGAGGTGGTCAGAAATCATTTCAAGCGTCTCTCGTGTTGTAGTAGGTCTTCTTGTGGGGGTAATCTATCCTTTGTACGTAGTGTGTTTCTCACTAAGAACGTACAATCCTTTGGGGTAGCATCGTAGTTTACAAAGGCCATAGTTAAGTTGGTTCCGGTTCTGTGATCTTTTTGCAGTAGGCTCTGATGAGTTCATCGGGAGTAGATATCCTTCTGTCCATGGTGGATCTCGACAGTGAAGCTGGGGCAACCATTTCTGGATTATTGCAGGTAGCCGCCACTTATTACGCGACGATATCCGACGGTATGTCTAGTGCCTTGTCGATTGTTTATGTTGAGTCAGAAGCGGAGACCACCTATTCCAGCACATGTGCCCGACATACCTACGTGACTTCATGCTGTTACCGGATTTGGGGCGAATGAATGGAATGCTAGTGGTATGTTTCGGTTCCGGTTGTGTGGTTGTAAGTTGCTAAGAGACGATTGTGTCACCTTTCCTGGATCACGTCTCTCCAGAGTCACCACTCCATTCAATCTTACCTGAGCTGTTGTGGTTGTTGTTAGGTGGCTCACCTGAGGTGCGCCTAACGATCTGGACTTTTGGGCAGCATCCATTGAGTTTGTCCTCCAGATACCTATTATCGGTCATTGCACATCATTTAAATTGGGTCTAATGATTGCGCAGCCAGTGCTAAAGGCGACGACCTTAATCTGTACGGGGAGACAGAGACATTGGTGTTGTCGCTGTCATCCAGCGACTGGTCATTTGTGGGAACCAAGACCAGGGAGTTCGGTAATCGCGAATTATCCGATTTAATTAGAACTAGTTTTCGATAAGTCTCCAGCCAAGCGTAAACCAGGCAAAATTTGCCCAGATCTTCGATACAATGGAAGTTCCAACCGCTCACTGACTGTGCGTTATTGACTGTACTATGGGATGTTTAGTGCTACTGGTGACGCACTAACTGCTTGTCCCAAAACTGAGTTCCGTAACTATGTACTGTGCCCTAAGTAACCCAGGTATATAAGGGAGGAGTCGAACGGACAGAATAGGCTTACGTATAATGCAAACAACACCACTCTGAGCTATCTGAGGAGTTGCGGCATGCGTCAAGGTCGGAAGTCATGAGTTAGCATGCACGGAATCAGGAAAATTTGATCTAAACAAGCCAAAATGATCAGTCTCTGAGAGATAACCTAACGCAGCACACATGTAGTGTTGAAGGAAATTTATCCAGGACGATTACAAATATGCAGAAGAACTCCATTTTCATGCTTATCGGTTTCAACCCATTGGTTACACGCTTCTTCGCTTCATTGGTTTTGTTGCTGAACTTGTTGAGCGTTAAATGTAGAGGTAAATATAACTTTCAATCGTCTGTTACAGTTGAAGCAGGGTGCCCTGCAAGTTGGCCCTGTTCGTGCTTGCATCATACTGTCAAGTAATCGAAACCCAAAACTGTCAGTTACTTATCAAGCGATATTGGTGGGATCACAGCAACCCAGATATGTCCGTGACGCCTGTGACAGATTCACGCAATTTGAACTGTTAGTATCTCGTAGCTTGTCTTCTGTCTGTTCTGAGGAAATTGGCAAAAATCCCGTTACTATCGAATGCAGGTCCTTCGGATTTCAATTCATTGCCCGCAAATGTGTTAAAGGGTGAGCTGGATTAAAACCGTTCACATGGGTCTGTTTACGGAAAGCCGTACTGGTTTATTGGAAGCCACTGCTCACATTGCCTCTTCATCTGATTTCTATAAAACGTACTGATGTATCTGGTCCTGCACTACAGGAATCAAACTGCAATTTGATTCTTTTGATTAACGATACCTAACCGGGACACTGCGGATTAACTTTGATCGCTGGAACCTGGAAAATGCGAGTTCGCACAGACATCGAATATTTTCTACATAGACAACCTACTCATGAGTAGTCTGTATACTTACAAAAAAGCACTGCCTTAGAGCCAATCAGCGGGCTCAATCGGCCTTATCGCTCAACGTGCAGCAGTCCTACAGTATTGAGCCAACTCACAAAGCCATCGCTTTACATAAGTGATTACGAAGTCACCGGAAGTTTCGTACGGGAATTTCTTTACACACCATTACGGTGATTGTCCGGTATGAAGGACAGCGACGGCAATGGTCGAAATCACTCGTGTACGGGGAATCCTATCCAAAGCGAATTTCATCTTCACAATAAATCAGCATTGCTTGTCGCAATATCGGATCATTTATGGAATTACCTGGTCTTCTTTTAATTGCTTCATATGAATTAAAGCAAACAGAACGAAATGAATGCGGACATGCATCTGAAAACATTCACGCTGCAATGGTCCACTTGTTCTTAAATGCGGGGTTTCTCCGCACCATGGAACACGGGGATTCGTGCTGTCGCAAAGCGTAATACGCACTGCTCACTGCCGTTGTCGTTTACGATACTGTTGCTTTGATATCCATTTTGTTTGCTAAACAGTACCACTTACCTGGCTAATGCGGTTCTCGTGGATGGACTCAGCTCATTGACACGCAACGAGTTTGAAGCTGTAGTTGTTCAGTCAAGTGAAAAGCGGCCAGAGTTCATTGTTGCTCTAGGTTATTTTCCTAGAGTCCAAATGATGTGTTATTAACAGCATAGTTCAGTTTAGAATTAAGCTCACTTTTGCTCAGTCTTAGTTTGGTGCGACCTGGTGAATTTATCAGGTCATATGCCGATGATCTTTCTATTGAGTGTTCGTCGCTAAGTGCTACCCAATTCAAGCCCTGAAGCCGCTGACATGTCTACGTGGTCAGCTGGACAGAACTTGCTCGATCCCGGCAGAGAGCGGTCACGTACATACAAGTTTATGAGCTGGATAACCGGCGTAAACAATTTCAATCAGCTGATTTATTCAAAGTCCTCTCATACAGGATATTCTTCTTAGGGGAGTTTCACTGAATTTATGGGTGCACCACAGCTAATTTCTACTGAGAAAGGAAATGAACGAAAGTGTCCTTGGAATTTCTAAGACATACGAAAGTTCCATCCATCCTTACACGGAAAATCGCGTGACCTCGCTGACAAATCCTTAAGCCACGCGACAGAAATCAGGTCAAAAAGCATCATACAAATTCCAAAAAAGAATATGTGACTGAACCTGAAGAGGGACATAGAGAAAAAAACAGTACTGGAGTGATTATTCTGAGTCTGCTCGCCAATACTGAGTTTGCGCTCATCTGGGTTGGTTGCCTCGCCTGACTCTACCCGTTCTGATATCGGTATATTGACGTGGACTTTATTGCAGAAATGTGACTTTGCCTCCCGTGTTTCTATCTGACTGTTATCAAATGTGAACGATGTAGATGGTGGACGGTACTGAATTGGGGATCTCTGCAACTGGCATACAACGCGGGCAGCACCAAAAGGAGGAATGTAGAATTTTCCATTTTCAACCAAAAGTGCAGCATGTACTGGTAGTGGTCACGTGATTATGGATTATATGCTTACTTAATTAGCAGAGCCATTTATACTTGAATTTTGAACCCACGCTGCGATCATAAATGCGCGGTCATTCCGTTCACTTAAGAAAATGCGTGGATAAGTGAAGCATACTCATTTGCATACCAATTTGGTTTTGACAAGAGACTCACCTGGAACCCAGATGAATCCATCATTAATGATGTCTCTAAGCAACCGAATGTGGATAAATGTTTCACAGTGGCTTTACGGAGGCTTGGAAACGGTCTCACTGCACCTGTGAAATCTGCTTGCTCTGCCTGTAGATAGTACCTAGACAGAGGTTTCAGTGAGGTTCTGTACGTCCGACCGGTGCATGTGCACACATGGGCCTGAGAGACTGCACGTAATTAGCCGCAGAGCAGCAACCCCCCTGATCCTCTTTGATTGGTTAAGGCCTACACACAGGCGGAGAGAAAGCGGTACCAGCTATTAGGGTAGAGCCCCCAGGCACTTTTATTCGCCCACAGGCGCCCATGCATGCATCGACCTTGAGGCCTGCATGCATGGGGGCAGAAACTGGCAACCTTGCGGACTCCTGGTAGGCTCAGCCAGTCTTTTGGCTGGTAGGATCTCGGCCTCAGGAACACGACGCACACACATAAGGGTGAACGCTTATTGGTCGCGCCGATCGTCTACGTGAACGATAGAGACGCCAACCAATCACAATCTAAAGGAGGGAGGCTGAGGAACTCAGCTGGCTTACGCTGATATTACGACCAACCACGGAAACCGGGTCTTCGACCGCAGGGCGCATTGGTTTACGCCAATACGTTCCTAGCGTCGGTTATTCGTGCCAGGTTTTCTGTCAGAGTGGCGCTGGCACGCCGAAAATGACATTTGGTTAGAGATTTCTCCAGATTTTGGGGTGTGTAAATAGCATTGCTAACCTGTAGAAGCAAGCAGAATATCAGGAGACAGTTGAGGAGTCACCATTTCGAGGTTTAAGTTGAAGCGAGGCAAAACCCTTGGGTAGTTAATATGAGGGCCAAAAGGCCGCCCGAACAGGGGCTCGAACCCTGGACCCTCAGATTAAAAGTCTGATGCTCTACCGACTGAGCTATCCGGGCCTGTAAGGGGGCAAAATACGTGCATATGTCAACACGTTTGCTATTAGAATGACCTTTCGGCGACCGAGGTCATTCATATCAAAGCGAGTTAAAAGGAAACCGAAAGAAAACCATGACGAAATAGTCTGGCAGATGGATGTCACACGACTGCCACATGTGCAATGACTACCAATCGGGACAAGTTTCGATAGGTTCAGTATGGCGCAGCCTGATGCAACGAAAATTTCAGTCAGTTGGCTTGGCGAATAATGCGTCTTTCTTAGTAGTTTTGGTTAAGTGTTCTCGATAGATTATTTGTTGACTCATTCTGGGGGCATCATGCAGTGGGAAGCTTTACGTACCCCGGAAAACGCTTCCTCCAAAAACTACCGCACATAAAGGTCCAGTGTACTTTAAGCAGTTTGAACAAGGAGAGAAACATCGTATTTGATTGTCAGAATCAGCTGATCGGATGAGTCGCTTACGACTGATCTGTTGCTCGCTTTATGATCGTGGCCAAGCTTACTGTTGACCTAACTGGATACAAATCAGGCTGGGGCTCATGACCTGAATTTCGATGCGTGCTTGAGGTATTGAGTGGACTGGAACTTCATTTGGTCGGCATTTCCGCATCCGTCAGAAGTCGAATACTTTTCGGAAAATCCCCTTTTGATTCACGGTTTGGAAAACTCATGATACATGGTACACTTAACAGATTCTTCCTCGAGTGTTACTGATGGTATGCAATTGAAGAGATCCATAATTGCTATGTGGACTCGACTGAGGGGGGGGGGAATGAGACCTACCTTTCATGATGCGAGAGAGGCTTTCACGAAGAATCATGGATATGTGAAAACACTCTGTTCTTCTGTCCGATCATTAGTCCTCAGGAAGGCTTGAGGGACGATACGACATGTCGATACCAGCGTGTTCATCGTCGAACAGACTGGTCCGCAGTCTGTCTACGGTACTTACGCTATCAACAAAACCGAATTTCATCATGTGTAGATCTCACAACAGATATGCTTATCAAAGGTGATGAGTACTGGCTGGGACATGAACTGTGCGCACTTTAGTGCGGTTTGTAGAGATGAGTAAACTTTGCATCCCAACTGGTTGGTAGCTGAATGGTCCCATAGGAACCGGCAAACGAAGAGAATCGTGAGGCTGAACCCTTCGGGTTCGACCATACCCATAATGATCTTTTCATCCATGAAAAGGGAACAGCCGTCCAATTTCAGGTTATCGATGATGGGCCTGAGTCAACCTCATTCAAGTATACAGTAAGGTTGTGTGTGTCAGTCTGATAAGAGTGTACTGCCGACCGTGTGGTTTGTATTTCGGTGAAAATTAGGCTAAACAAAGAATAAGAAGGGTATGACTGGAAAAAGGAGCACTTCATGTGACGGTTCAGCTTCAAAATCTCCAGTTAACATAGTGAATTCACCAACCAAGTATGACGTACGTGTTATGATTTTCGACACCGTGTAGCACAATAAGCGGTGCTGAAACTGTTGAGAAGACTAAAAAGATTTTTCCATGTGGATCAAATATCCTGCAGCACTTTCTGTCAGGAAGTTCAGATTCCTGAAAATAACCCTAGAATGACCGGAACCTGCTGAGACCCTAAAACTCCACCAAAATCTCAATAGGGAAGCCGGTCAATAGGGAGGCCAGTCAATCACTCAATCAATTTAGCAAAAGCCGACGAGTGTTCAGGCACGCCACAGAAGCACGATCGACTAGGATAAGTGTTCAGGCATTTCATAGAAGCACGATCGACGTTGATCGCTGTTCACTAAACGCCGATCAAACAGCCTGGATCAATGTCAAAAAGTGCCCTTTAAATAGTGCGGGGCCGCTGTAACTTTCGCACTCGCACATATTCGCTTTTTCGCAATAAAGCTGTTGTGTCCCTTGTCAGCGAGTCTTTTTCCGGCACTAGACACTGGAGCGGGGACAGTAGACAGATATAACACTTCCCATTTTGTTTTGTAGAAAGTTCCGAGTTTCACTGAAAGCAACTGCTCAGCCGGTGCATAGATGCCATGTCACCCGAGGGGAGCACGAGGACTCAGATACTACTGGGTTACTTGAGCTTAAACAGAACAGTTGAGATCCCGAAGATGGACTCGAACCACCGACATTCTGATTAGTAAGTTCGTGCCTTAACCATTGAACTATCTCGAACTCACTGAACACGATAACCAAAGGTATTGGGAATTGCTTTGTAGTGGATGCAATCGGACAAGATCTTTGGACGTACGGTTGAAACATGGATAACTCGGACTGGTCAACTAGGAGATCGCACGAAATTCATAGTCTTCAAACGTTTCCCACATTTTTCTTGAAAAAATATGATACAGAATGGGCCCTGCTTATTAATGGAACGAAAAATACGTAAACATGAATGAGTCATTGTTTGACTAAGGACCCGTCTTGTGATTGGTCTATTTCGGAGGTTCCGTTCAACTCTTTTTGGTCAACTCAGTATGCTGGTGAGCTGATGGCCAATCTGTTTGCGCGTAAGAACTAAGTTTTCCGGGAGGCTGTGAAAAAAGCAGGACCTTACGAAACCCCGACTATTTTAAAAAGCCACTCATATAGACTTCCTAGTTGGCGAGATGGCCCAAGTGGTTAGAGCGCGAATTTACTGACCGGAAAGTCCGGGGTTCGAACCCGACCTCTGCCTCTCGACTTTCCTTGTCTAGGCTTGGGCAACCTGGCAGTATCCCAGCCCTTGTGCTTCCTTCTGGTGGCATGGCAGTTAGGCACCGAAAGGGCGCTGCAGCTGGATGATTTTTTTATATTTTCCCTTAATTGAGATGCACGGATTTTCATTTCACAGCTTTTCCTACCACCTAAATAATGACGCCTCAGTGGAGTTTGCGCAACGTACATTGACAGGACAGCTAGGGGGAGAGATAGGTGCTGTTAAGGGTGGACGAAAGTCTATCTTGACAAACTGCATGGAGGGCCCATGTTAGATATCATGAAGCATAAGGCCGGTTGCTACTGTTTTACTTGAGGGGAAGAATGATCTTGACAAGACCGATCAAGGGCGGTTACGTTATTCACCCATTCTGCAACGCGTCAGAAACGAACTTCTCTTGAACTGAACAGTCGTATTTACTGGGCAACTGCAAGGACAGTCCCAATTTTCGGTTGCGAATTTTGAACATCTTGTGGTTAAGCGTCATCAAGTAGCTGAGCAGCGCTGTATGAGTAGCCTGGTGGCTAGCTGGTTGCGGCATCTCTGAAACAAAATGAGGCCTGATAAATTTTGATTCAGTTCTAATTCCAGGATTTGTGAACGTACGTGTAAGGGGACACTTGATGACGAGGAATTATTGCCAGTGCGGTGAGTGAAACCTTATCAGGCTCCAGTGACGTCGTGCATGGCCGACTACCGTCACTCAATGAAAATCTTGCTTTCCGTCCCAGATTATTGTTGGTAAAGGGCTCATGGGTGACAAGTCATGACATGGCAACGCGAAATGAAGGCAGTCACCACCAGACCTAGCGCTGTGGTAGTTTAGGACATCCCTGGTTAGAAACCCCACAGAACACTGCATACGGCCGATCCCACTAAAGAGCATTTTGCTACTTTCCAGCAGGACTATCTGACAGCAGAGTGTCTGTTGAATGAACTTCGCAGAGGATGCTGGGTCAATTCCACTGATGACATCCGACTTCAGTATGATGGCCGGATGTGTTTTACAGAGTTAAGAGGGATGTGAACATTTTGTCCAAAGTAAACAGGGTCTCCTGCCACAATGTTCAAACTCTTCCTCTTTCATCCCACTCAATGATAGGGCGTCCCTTCCTCCTAGTTGCAAGGTAATTGAGTGCCGGTATGTAGAACCGGTCTATCAGGTTTGCTAGCAATAATGACGGTCATTCCAGAAGAATGATGGCCTGAGTGATGCTTTTGCAACAGAACCTTAAATAGAAACCAAGTTTGCTACTTTAAACGGTCAACCGAAAGCTAGTACAGAGTTGCACACACAGGAAGGTAAAAAAAACTTGACCTTTTGAACTGTGAAGCAAAAGAAGGCTCATGTGAGAAGAGACGCGCACGATTCTAATCGAGCTTAACTCAGTTTAGAGTAGTGTATTACGCCTAAACGTGTATCGCGATATCTCGAATATCGTAGCAACTGAAACATGAGGCGGCCTGGTGCAGCACATTCAGTTGCCTGGAAACATCATAAACGAGAGATTTAGCTGGGTTCCATGTGAGTCTCCTGTGAAAACCACATTGATTTGCAAATGAGTGTATTTCGCTATGCCAGAATGAACAATTGTGTACTAACCTCCCATAATCATTTTGGCGCAAAGTGTGAATCCCCATTAATTTGTGCGGCTTAACGGAATTCCTCAAGTACTCTATTAGACGGCCACAGTGGATACTAGAGAATCGCATGTTGTTCGTCATCTTGTTACAAATAAGAAACGAATCAGAATCATTTTTACTTATTAACAATCTCTACTAACGCAAACTGGCTGCCGTATGTCCAAACCAAGCCTAGAACTTTGTTTAAGGCCGTGTTCACAGATGTTTCTTGATTATCCCCGCGAACTGAGCGGCAGCGGCCACTTCTGCAGACTTGTAATCTTGGAAACATCACAAACGAGAGATTCAGCTGGTTTCCAGGTGAGTCTCCCGCAAAACCAAATTTGTTTGCAAATGAGTGTATTTTGCTAATTTCGTGCAATTTTGGTTCAAGGAGAACATAAGGTTGACGGAAACTCGGGGACTGCGCCTACCTGTTGAGCCCCAAGAAGGGTGAAACTGATCTTGAGCTGTCGAAGAATTTTCAGCAACCTTATGAGTAGTGTATCACGTCTATACATGTATCGCGTTAACTCAGTTTTATTCTGCTCCATTAGCGACCGTGAAAGAACGAACTCAATCAACGAAGTATCTCTGGGAACAGCTTGCTTGTATTTTGTTGTTATGAATGATCTCACGGAAAACTCCACAAAGCCCGCAAACAAACGTTTTCGCTAATGATTCCTCAGGCCACAACGGTAGCGAACGGGATGCATTCGTCACCAGAAAAAACAATGAATGACAAAATCACTTGGACGACCAGTGTGGTCAGCGAAATCCTCTTGACGTCGGTTGGGACTTCAGATAGTTGAATCGTCAGTCCCCAAGTTTGAGTGTCATGTAAAGCGGAGTCTTTACAGACGGGCTATTTCGGTTTACGTGAGATATAACCATTATTCAGCTCTGGCGGTATCAGGAAAACTTTAGAACTCAGTTAGCGAGTGTGGATTCACTGCTTGGAGACTAAAAATTATTCGTAAATTGAGAGTAACCCTCTCTCTCTCTCTTGAGGCAAAACGAATGGATCATTTTTCTGGAGCTCACCGTTTACAGGAGTTCATTTGCGTTTCAATCTTTGCTTAGGATTGCTCGAGTTTTGTTGCAGCGTCGTCACACAAGGAAGTGAATCGCAAAGTGTGTTTGTGATGCGAACTTTCGAAACTTGAACAGACATTACACGACAGTACGCAGTGTACGAGCGGGTTATTGTTTACCACAATCGACGTCGTGAGAACAATCATTGACCAGTTAAAAGAAATATATTCATACACAAATCGGACGTAAGTGGTGCAGTTAATAAGTCTATGCTCTCTTGTATTTGTATATTAGTCGAGTTGTCCGAAGTCCTCTGGATTAGTACTCATCTGAGTCTGTCTAGTTGGGCACCAGAGTGGGTTGGATCGTAATAGGTATTTAGCAGTGAATATCGGTCATTTTGATCGCTGCTGAAAGTGATACGAAAGCTTTTGCCGTTTGCATCATAGCACGAAATATTGTAGGAGTTCATGATAGCATCCACTGATTAGATTGATCATTTAAGGTTCAACCCCTCAATCGAATCGCAACCGACTATCGTGCTCACCAGTGGAACAGCATGAGGACCCCAACTTAGCCAAATGTGTGTTGTAATATCTTCTCCTATCACAATCTATACGATCCAACTGCACGGTTAGTCTTCTTTTTGGTTGTCGTGTTTTAGGTTAAGGTCGAATAACTGAACAACTGGGGTCGAACCGAGACCTCCAGTGTAATATTGATTGTTAGCGTCATACGTGACTCGGCGAAATCAGTGCATCCTGCGTGAGGTGTATAGCGGCTTTCAACTGTTTAATTATTCTTTTTTCACCACTCCGCTTAGTTTGATTAGTCCACGTACACCTACAATTTTCCATCCATTTTGCTTATGCCGCTGCCACCATCAGCATCACGTTCCACGCTGACGATTGTTTTCGTCTATGCAACTGTCAAACTGGAATGACCGATCGTGTTTTCACATTGCGCAAAATAAATACGCATGCGAGTGGAGAGACGCAGCACACATACACACACGCAAGCAAGACAACCAAACTCTACAGGTCCGCGTACAATCACGGAACACCTGTAGCAGCTCTACTGCAGAAAAAAACCCCCCGCATCCGGACATTCATTCAGGAACTCATACCAGTTATTCTCAAAAAATAAGTTTCCTTTTGACTTAGTCCATCTTCGAATTTTACTTATATTATACAAGGTGCATCCGGTAACTGTAAACGATTGTCTTGCACAGTATAAACTGCTTGTTGGTGCATATTACCTTTTGACTCCTAATTTGACCATTCATAACCAGAGTACTAATAGGTTCCAATGGCACAGTTGTATATGATGGACAAACCGAGGAACAGACGTCAGTTTACCGTGCACGAATACTGAAGGTACGTAGATGCATGGACCGTGGTCGAATGCAACGAACTCGTGAAACAGAATCTAGACCACAGGTGTGTTAGCCCATGGCCACTGTCAAATGTACTAAGAGTGACCTGAAACGTAAAACAACAATTGTCTTTGCAAAGACGTTTGGAAATCCGGTTTTGGGTTGTTTGTGCTGTGGAGACATTCTCCAAACTTCTGAATTGCCGACTCCTTCCACCAAGAACAGTTTACTTTGGCGTGTCCCCTATATAATCAAATTCCCGTCCTGTGTTCTATCTTCAATCTATGGTGTGTAGCTCTGTTCACTTTGTTTTCTATTGTTTATTCTGCGTTCGTCGACAGGAAACTTCACTACTACTGGTTGTGGGGGCCAGAACATGGACACATTATCATGCTTTTTATTTCCCGTTGATTGTCCTAAGGTAACACTATGCGATGAACGCGTATGTACCGATGACATCTGGATAACTTCAAAAATGGGTTGTTTTTGAAATTAAGACCAATAGTTTTCAAGCGGTTTCTCAACTAATTCACTCAGCGTTCCGAACTGAACGACTATCATGTGAATTGACGTATTCGGAGATCCGGTAAGGTCAATGTGGGTTGTTTTCACAACACCGATACAAAGTTTGGCCACGTTAGACTGATCGATCGATGGTCCTGGAATCTACACGAGCTGATGTTCAGCACATGTCTGGCCTTTGCTTCCGAAACCACTTTATGCCATGTTGCTTGCTGACTTTGTTACTTCAGAAGTCCTGTCCTAGGGTGGTACATCTCAAATGCTGAAGCAGCAACCCAGACAAAATTCTACTCGCTTCAAATACGGTGTTTTTCGTAAGTGCCAGTAGCGAGCTTAGTCACCAATCTAAAACAACCGCTCAGCATATGAACCTGGAGTGCGTAGCACGCAACTGGGATCATCAGGACGAAATCTCAGTTGAAGAATTCTCAAATTTTCTCATACTGTTAACAAGTAAGATTTAATTGAGAGCATGTACTCTTACGCCGTTGTGGGTACAGTGATCCTCCACAACAGTCCACAAAAAGCCTCCCCTTAAGGTACTTATGAAATTTCCCATCTCTTCGGAGGTGACCTCCACTACCCTAGAACCCAAGTGTGCTCTGAAAAAGTCAGTTCAACTCTTCCTACTGCATCTGTAATCCCCAAGACGACCCAGTCAGGAAAGTTCTGTATTCCAAAACTGACACAAATGAGGGCACCGAAGCTCGTCCCAAATCAACAGGAAAACCAACCAATCAAATGAAGGGAACACAGTCATCGGCTTTGGCATCTTGCTAAATCATGAGCAATTATCACCTAAGTGTAGACTGACTGATTGACGGACAAAGCACAATGGGCGTGCACGACATGAACTGTCTGAACATATACTGCACTGGACAACATCAACATCTTCCTACCAGACGATACTTCTCCAGCCATTTGAGGTGGCAATGATCTGATAACCGCGCACGACGCAACGATGTTTAGAGTGCAGTGAAGGCAGGATATAAGCATTCTCTGTCTGCTATTGGATGACCTGTCCACCTAAGGCAGTTTTCCCAGAAAGTTTATGCTGTAAAATACGGCCCTGGACATTTAATTGAGACGGAAACTGACAAACCATTGGCGGCTATTTTGGACGGTCACTAGACAATTTTGCAAGGTTTTGTAAGTCTTAAAATCGGATTTGGATAGCACAACACTCCTTCACTCTCGAGGAAGCACCATCGGACGATATCGGAATGTCTCTTCGACGGAGGGAGCACGAGCAGCTGTATCTCAACCTTTTAGTGCTGATCGTAGCCAAATTTCTTGAGCGTGTGATGGAATATTTCACTTGGTTTGGAATGGAGACGTCATATATTCAATACCTTTGAGTATATTTGACTGGAGCGTACCAGCGACCATGTCTAGCGGTCACTTGTTCATGCAAACTAAGATACAGTTAACGAGGAATTTTTGTTATCTGGCTAAACCCATAGAAAATCACGAACCAAGAGAACCCATCCTAAATACGAATCCTAATATAGCAATAACGATTGTTGGGACCTCAAGAGGTGGCGACGTGCCGTGCACCGCACTATTCCATGTTCCAGTATCGTTACCACCAGTCCGTAGTTAAATTGCAACGTCCCTACAAATGATGCCGTGCACGCACCCCAGGGCCGTCACGAAGAGACGGGACCTTACCGTGGTGTGGCGGTTTGTGTGCCTCTGAAACCCATTGAGCTATACTGGGGTTGTCCGTGCGAAACTCGCAGTCTCTCATATCAGGTTGGTCAACGGTTAGAGCTCTGACCAAAGCAGACTCCTAGTTGTCCAGGTTGAAGATTGGAACATACATGGCAACCTGTTCTTTAAAAATAGTGATGCAACTGCACTTCCCCTCAAACACCACTGCTTGCAGTCAGGCTTTTGTTCGAGGACCTTAATCGTTCTCCTGTCCAGGTCTGGGTGCCCTGGCAGTATCCCAACCCAGTATCCAAAACGCTTTGTGCTGTCTTCCACTACCGGGCGCACAGGTGTTGAATGTTGTTGTCTCCAAAGTGATGCACAGAGAGTTTATTTTCCCGTAGGTCGTGGTGGTCTCTCTTGTGGAGGACTACCCTATTTGATGCAGATGCATATTGTACATGAAAGACAATCTGTCGACCTCATACATCAAGTTGGACGGCCTCGGGACACACTGGGGGATTGTGAAATAGGCAATGCTGCTTACTCCTCGCAAGAAGGACAAAACAGTTGTTCAGAAAGTTGCGGTTAGTCTAGGTGTGCGATGGTGCGGTTCACAGACACATGAAGGTTGCGGGTTCGAAACTCTCAAGATTTTCGTTAGATGCGTACTGCTGATGATTCTCAATAAGGCTTCTGGGCTTTTCAGTATAGATTGGCTTGAACTACAGGACGGAATATCAAATCAAATCTCCCAAATCTCTTCACAAAAAACAAAGTAGGTCAGATTAGTTCTCAGTATATAGGCCTGGCTGAAAAGGCCTTCACGTTGTAGTATTACAAACGGAAATAGAGAGAACATAGTTTAATCCATCAATATTTACAGACTGCTGTTTATAAGCAAGTTTACTATAGACCAGAGATGGAGCGGATTTTCTTCCGAGATGAAAATGACGACAAATCAGGGCATATCACAGAACGACAAGGCGAAGTCAAAAAAGCTTGGACACGACCAGTGTGAAAAACAGGGATAGGAGAAGAAATGACAGTGATAATGGAACAAAATAAGAATGGATTCGAAGCGTACAACGGTCATAGATCGCAGTTACTACTCCACGTTTCAGGAGTGGAGCAGGAAGGTTTATTTCGGGGTGCGCGCCACTGGGAAGTTAGGGAGACGCTGGACGAACTGGCTACCATGACGGCGGGAGTTTCAACGGCCTGACTAGAACGGCGTACCTCGGGTTGAAGATTGTAGTTGGTTTCTGATAGGATTTCTGACAACCTAGAGAGGAGATAGGGAAATATTAGGGTGAATTGACCTTAGGAAGTCCAGAAGTGCTGACAAACAGAAGGTGAAAGCGAGCTTAGGTAGAGGTTACATATTGCCTAGGTTACCGCTAGAATTGGAGTGCTTGTCACGTGCGAACGAACGCTTCACCAAGCTACTGACTTCATGGGATGCTGGTACTATGGTCGTTCAAACTGAAACAATAAGGCTCGTTACGAGTGTTTTGCCGAATGCTTGGTAAGAGTATCTGTGTTTCAGAAAAGGCCCTGGCCGTGATCAACGTCTGGTTTCCATTGAGCATCGCCGATGTGAAACATTACCAAGCGATATGCTCTGACACAGTACCTCTGGAAAAGGTTATTTCGTACAGATTTTATTTACTCTTAGTAAGGAAAAATATGATGACCCACACAGAAACGACAGTAGGGGAGAAAATGAAACGAATGACTGAAATTATAAATCAGATGATGGGTTCGTAGGCGAAAGTGTTTTACTCTTCTAAAGAGATCAATTCGAAAGACCACTTTTAGCGTCCCATGAGCGTGATCCTTATAGGGGATGATTGTACTTAAGTCCGGCGCAGTAATGCGAAACAAAATTTGAGGGTTAACAACCGATTTACAGCTATGCAAGTTTCTACTGCCAATTATTTGTGGAAATCACGGAGGAACCATATCCGATAGAATAAGGACATTCACCATGTGAATTCACAAACACTCAGTTAGTTTTCGTAAGTCCAACCACTGAAAAACATGAAATTTGGATTGGGAGAATTTGAGTTTTTCTGAGCATAACTTGGAATACAAAAATATATTGTTGCCATAAAACCGTCGTCGTCACAGAAGGCAAAACCCTCATGAAAACACTGACGTCTAATTTCTACAATGCCTCCCAGTTATTGCATGATATTGTGCAAAAGGAATGGGGGTCCGCCTAGAAAGCTAGCATGCAAACACTTCTCTGACACCTTGGTCTAGAAAGAATGCTGAGAACGTAACCGAAAATTACGTTGTGGAACGGATCTTGGCGTTCAAGTCAGATTGTGCAATCATTTTCGACAACAGAATGATCGAACGCTTGTCGAGCGATGGCTCAGGGGGGCGAAATGGCTCGGTGGTTAGAGCGCGAATCTACTGACCGGAAGGTCCGTGGTTCGAACCCGACCTCTGCCTCTCGATTCCCCCTGTCTAGGCTTGGGCAACCTGGCAGTATCCCACTGCCAGCCCTCATGCTTCCTCGGGTGGCATGGCAGCTAGGCACCAAAGGGTGTTACAGCTGAACGATTTTTTACGCTTGTCGATGGGCGTCAGCAGTGAGGTGATCAACATATTACATGTTTCGCTGTTTACTCATGTTCACATTGAACCGTGGTAGTCTGGCCACAGAACGTTTAAAAAAATATTATTCCGCCTGTTCACGTGAAGAGCAGTATCCGCTGATTACTTCCATTAGCACAGATAGGTTGAGTGTAAATTTTCGGCGCTTTTGAACAAGTACACTGCACACTTAGTAAGTTCCTGTGGAGAGATCCTGACGCAATCAAATAGTGGCTTAGGGGTTGGTCAAAAATGAAGTTCAGCATTTAACGCCCATCCAGTTTGTGGAGGTGAACAGCATTCAACGGTTCACAGTATAGTGTTCCCCGAATTATGAGATGGGTATACATGCCATGTGGTAGAGACAAATGAAGAAACAAGCAAAAGTTCGCCTACGTGTAACATTTCAATTAACCAAACTAAAGATTAGCCGTCGACAGGTTCTACGTCAGCAAAGTTTATCTCCAGTCCGTTCAAAGTACTCGACGTTGGAAACGAAACTGGATATCAGTCAGTGCAGATCTTGCTACTGATAGCCAGGCACGGGCAATTAAAACAGGTGGTTTTCGTGGGTTGTTTTTCTGTAAAAGACAGCCATAGTAAAGTAACCACTAGTGCAACCGAAAGAGCACGGGGCAATGAAGGAAACTATACCAACGGTATGCGACGAATAGATTGTGAAACCGCGTGTACGAACGAAAGTAGCAGGCACCTAAATCAGGGAATGCCACTGATATTCACAAAGGAGGCCTGGAAACTATATCTGGTTTTTGACAGAAAGTGAAAGTTCTGACCAGAACATCACAAAATCCTACACAAAAAACCGTTTTTCGGAAATTTGGACGTCCAGATTCAACTCATCTGCGGTAATCATGAAGTGAATACGACCTACCGCTAACAATACCGACGATACAACTAACAGAATATGGAAGGAAATGGGGAGGTGGACTGGAGATCAAGCAAGAAATGCCCCGATGCGCCATTCATTATCAGTATCAGTCATGACCGGGGCACAGCTAATATGGTGCTTATTGCTGTCACAGTTGTGTTCAACAACAGTGCGTGAAACGGATATATATAGTTAGGGAAAAGAGGCGTGAGAGGCCTTGAGACGCGATGCACTGGAAGACTGAGAAGCAAGCGAGCCATTCGGAAGGGACTAAATCTCCCAAATTCAGCCCCGCACCTTCGGACAGACGTGCCTTAGTAGGATCTGTCTTGTGAGTCACGGGCGAACTCACCGGTTCACCTGACAAACCCAGCCTTCTGGGACCAAGGCAAGTTTGTTTCAATTTCTGAAGGTTACCAGACCGACGATGCCATTTCTATGATGACACCATTAACCATAGAGTTACTGGAATACCGCCATGTTACCAATGTCCACTTCGATGGTGTGGTGGCTATATTGTGGTGCTATGCTGGGGAAGTCCGATATTATGCTAAAACCTGAAGAAAACGACGGGTGACGTCAGTATTTCGAAGAGATTCAGGCAACTGGTACCGGTGTCCACTGCCATGGCACCATGCTTAGGCTGGCTGATGGCACGTAACAAGCCTCTGCACGTTCGGCCGCCGTTCCTACTCTCTCGGCGCCAAGGGCTTGCGCGCAGCACCATATTCACTCATTCTCAGTCAGACGTGCTAGAAAAAGTGCTGCCAAATGGTAGGTAGCCCATGATGCTCATCACTGCGATTCAGACTGCTCATATTACAGTGTTGCCTGTAACGTAGTATAGTTCCGAGAATTGGCTTCTGAGGACGATGGATGTGAGGCGCCTTCAAGTCGCTGATTACTGGTCTCAGAACAACAACCAACACGGGTTGGCACTGAGGAACGTGCAAAGATATGATTATCGAAAACCATTTGATGATGCGACAAGTACTTCACTTCCGTATCGCACCCAGAAACAGGTCTTGTTTGTTCGGTCACGAGCAACGTCTGCTGGGAAGGCGATTGCGTAGAGTGGCGTGGAAAAAATCGATAGGGCTGAGCCAATCAAAGCAAGTGACCTCTTGCAGTCGAGAGCCCAAAATCAACCCATCAGTGGTATCCAGAGAGAGGAGCGTCTCATGTTACTGAGGGGCTCGAATCTTAGTATCGAGATCACATCCATAGTAAGACTGGGCTGCGTGAACGACCATAAGTCTACAGTCTATCCTTAATCGAGTGTAGAAAGTGGTCTTTTGTTCTGAAACATGCTCTTCACCTTTAAAGTCTTACACCGAGATCTTACTCCCCACGTACCCCTGCAAAACTTCGGTAAGAACTTCAGTTTACTGACTGACACACACATCGGGTAGCTGCACAAGCCGCGACTGTACCGTAACGGATAGAGTTAGTGCACGTACTGTAAAGTAATCGAGAAAAAAATAATCGTTCAGCTGTAGCACCCTTTCGGTGCCTAGCTGCCATGCCACCCGGAGGAAGCATGAGGGCTGGGATACTGCCAGGTTGCCCAAGCCGAGGCAGGGGAAGTCGAGAGGCAGAGGTCGGGTTCGAACCACGGACCTTCCGGTCAGTAGATTCGCGCTCTAACCACTTGAGCCATCTCGCCCCTACTGTCAAGCAGCTAGAAACATCCAGCAACTAGTGTCATTTGTAGAGCGATAAATGATTCTCGCTTAGACTAAAAGACCTTGTATACAATGTAACTGTGGGAGCAGCCCTAAATTATGTTTTCGAAACTTGGCGCCAGTGCCTTCGCTGAACAACGAGGGCAATCCGGCTGAAGCACGTTCGGACGAGGTTGTGCGTGAGTATTTGTTGAGGAATTGGAATCCATAGAGCAGTAAATAAAACATCTTACTTTAAGGAGGTTGGGGAATGTATCACGCACGGCCCACCACCGTCTAACAAAGAAAGCGTTATTTTCTGTTCCAGAGCAGTTACCTTAAGGCCTGTGGGAGATAGGTCAAGACATGGCAACGAAAAATGAAGGTAGCTGATACTACCCTCTTAGCTAATTCTACATCGTTAGCGCTTCATGTGCGTAGAAACCTTACAGGACATCATACATCACAGTTCGCAGTGGCGAGGGTGTTTTCGCCGGGTCAATCACAATGGCGCTCCTGCGCCCAGATTTCAATGCTGACTGGAAGTGTATTCACCTTGTTTTTAGCGTTCTCCCCGCGGACATTAGGCTTCGTTGCGCTAGGTACCCAACCACCTCATTTCTTTTTACCCGGTATTAAAGTTTCCTTTAGTCACGGCTACATAGTGGTTAGCCACCAGTATTTACTACTGCTTTATTGCTACTGGGAGATGATGTTATTCTCTGTCCCAAGATTTCCAGGTCCCATCTCCAAAAGCCATATCAAGAAAACCCGAAGGTCCTAGTGGTAATCCTGGATACGTTACAAGAATCGAACGATATTGTGCTCCCTAAACTTTGCTCACTGTCCTGAGCATAGTCGACCGAGACCGTGAAAAGATGTTTCTATGAGCCAGGGGGTTCAGGAGGCGAGATGGCTCAGTGGTTAGAGTGCGGATTTACTGACCGGAAGGTCCATGGTTCGAACCCGACCTCTGCCTCTCGACTTCCCCCGTCTAGGCTTGGGCAACCTGGCAGTATCCTAGCCCTCGTGCTTCCTTCTGGTGGCATGGCAGCTAGGTACCGAAAGGGTGCTACAGCTGAACGATTTTCTATGAGCTCTGAAAGTCCGCGGAAATTGTTGGGAACTTCCAGAAATTAAAAGGAGTCACTACTCTACGGGAATTCATCGAAAACCAGAAGGCTGGAATACGAAGCAAGCAGACACGACATTCAGAGTTAATTACGGCAGGACAAGCCATCTAAAGTATTCAGGTTCGACGATGATCCACCAACCTTTACCACTAGAACCAAGATGTCACTGTGATGCATACCGGTATCCGTGGCATTGGACAAATTCGCGTTCTTTGTTAGGTCGCACGACCCGTTTATCTTTGCCGTATGTGAAACTTGGCCCAAACCGGAAAGGGAAGACGTTTAGGAGATTGCGGTGGTTATGAACACGGAGAAGTTGCTTCATATGGGGGAAGAATGGAAAGCAGTATATGTGGCTATCTCGCATGGGACTGGTGAATATACGAAGCAATTCGGGCGCAAAGTGCAGGCACTTTTTGCGACCACATTCACTATTCCGTTTCGGTGTCTGTCTGGGACCTCCATATGAGTGGCGCTTAACTTACAGGCCTTCAGTCTTCTGCGTTTCCTCCTAACAGATAACCAATGTCTGATGATAATAATTTCATAACACACCGAATTCCTTGTCGTCCGTCGCAGCTCACATAGTCCGGGCCCCCACTGGATTCATACCACATAGAATACTGCAAGAGCACTTCGGAAGATTTTAACCTACCAAATATCTGTTGATACACCTTGGAAGCGGTCGGCAGAATCTGCCACCGAATTCATGCTTCTGGAGGTGATAGTGGACGGGAAAGCCCCACAAGTGATGGAAAAAGATACTAACGGCGGTCAGTAATACGGCCATCGTGCGCATACCGAAATGAAACAAACGCCATCAAAAGGGAGAAAACTGCGTTGAGGGGACGCCCGTGACAGACGCAGTTAATTAGTAGGAGAGTGAACTTTTGTCTTCGTATGCAGGATGATCTCTCGGTTGTAGTCAATATGGCGCGGAACATGATGACAGGCTGTGAGACGGAACTAATACGTTGCAATGTATTATCTTACAGATTCTCTAACAGCTCAAAAATTCAGAAACTGAGAAGTCCGGTTTGTACATGAGTTACAGTCACATGGCTTCCTACCAAGCCGAAAGGATGTAAGCCTCCAGGACTGAGCAAATTTTAACCAGGGATCCTATACTAGATAGCAGGCATCTCCCTTTACTCCATATCACAGCAATGAGTTTTGTCAGATGGGTCACCAGGGAAACTCCGCCTTCTGTGAAGATGGCTGGATACAGACCGTCCGGTCCTGGTGCCTTTTCACGCTCCAGTTCAGATATCTCATATTTTATTTCTTCTTCTGACGGGCGACTAAGGTTTACATTGTAGTTGCCCGTATGAAATATCTCCGGAGGCTGTGTTGCAGGAGGTCAGCTAAACTGTCCTTCGAATTGTTCGACCCATCTTTCCAGTCGGCGTTTTTGCGACTGAATTATTGAGCCGTCTTTTTTGCTTGTCGTTTCACTGACTGTTGCTTTTCTATGGCTAGCAGGCCGCATCAATTGATATAGGGCACGGCTGTTTCCGGTAATAAAACGCTTCTGCATCTCCTGGGCTTTCATTGTCCACCAAAGATCTTAGTCTTTCCTTAGGCTCATCACTACTTGCCGTTTGAGGGATCTGCGTGTGTTATCGTGCTCGATGCCTACTGGTATGGATTTCCTGGCATCAATCAGTGCTAGTGATCTCGACGATATCCAGTTGTCATTTGGTCGTATAGAAGTCGGACAAACAACACTGAACACCGCTAGCAGAGCTCCTTTCACATTTTGCCATGCTTCATCCACGTCGTTCAGCTGTAACACCCTTTCGGTGCCTAGCTGCCATGCCACCCGGAGGAAGCATGAGGGCTGGGATACTGCCAGGTTGCCCAAGCCTAGACAGGGGAAGTCGAGAGGCAGAGGTCGGGTTCGAACCACGGACCTTCCAGTCAGTAGATTCGCACTCTAACCACTGAGCCATCTCGCCCCCTCCACGTGGTCGCTACCCATAGGTTATTGGTTTACTGTAGAGAGTAGTTGAGCTAGATCGATACTGCCGAGCTACAGTAGTTCTCCGAAGATGGTGGATTTGCATACTTCTTGCCGAGTTGCGCCGGCCTAAAGGGAGACGAAATGTCAGACGTGCTCGCACCATGGCGTAATCGGAATCAAGCTGTGTGCCCCAGAGGGTATGGCAGTCTTGGATTATTGCTGATGGCCACGTGATTCAACTGGGTGGACGGTTGATTTGCACCTGGTGGCCGCCAGGTTACGCGATGCAAACGTTTGTACGGAAAGTTTGTACTGGCCAGAAACAGTTGATGATCAGGATGCAAGTGGAGGAGTCGCTCGCGGCTGCCTGTGCGGCGAGCATCGACTCAGAAGCCACCGTCCAGGTGTTATTACAAAGTGCTCTGACGACCGACACGGACATTCATATCTCCCACAAGGATCACAATGTCAGTGCTTCTTGCTCCACCAGTGGGTCTCAATAGAAAATATCATTCTCGGGGTCAGAACTGCAATCCATTGGGGTATATGCCGACACCACAAACATGCACCGTTTTTTAAGTTGAGAGGGATTGAGTTTGACTGAGCTGGATAGCCAAACGGCGAAAAGCTGACTGTTTACTGGAATACAACCCAGCAAAGCACATTCAGCTCCAGGGCTGAGTGCAACTCCCCTGCCATATATTCCACGAGCCATTGCGTCTGGATCATCGGACGCACGGAGAGTGAAATATGAAAGAGCTAAGTTCATTCTTGGCGTTTTAGATGCATGACCACGTTTGGGTCTTGTATGTGTATTTCAGAGACACAGCATACATAAATTTTCACGGAGTATAAGGTCTCGCAAGCATTGCTTGTTTGCCAATTTGACATAGAGTACGGACGATGAAAGCTCTTAAGCAGAAAGGACCTCGTGGATTTAGCAAGGTGTTATTTTGTTTATTGTTAGTAGGTAGTGGGGTGCATAAGGCACATGGATAGGATAACTGACAATCAAATCACCCAGAAACGTTCGCTAGTGTGGTGGGAAGGAGTTGGGGAGAGACAGGACAAAGAACTGTACGGGCAAATGATACTTCCTGGTTGCACAGGCCCAGGAAGGGGGTTTGGTTGAGGTACTCCACCTGGAGCCTTTGACTTAAAAGTCTGACCTATAAGGCAAGGGGACCCTGCCCCCGCTCTCTGACTACAATTTTGAACCGTGAGGCAGTAGGGTTTTCTTTGAGGACTCTGCCCTGAGCCGATGACTGAATAGTCTGATATGCTCGGCTGCAGGGGGCTGGCCTAACCCGAGGGCGCAGGGTTTAAGGCATTACTGCCTCACTCCTGATGTGACTGCGCACAGTAGATGCTTTTTGAGAGGCACCGGACTCTTCGGTTTCAATAGTATCACGACCGTATTGAGTAATGCGGCGGCGGTAAAGTCAACTGTTCGGCGATCAAAGTGTGCGGTTTTTAAGGCCAAACTCTTCTAACCCGTCCTTCCTCGGGGGAAGGCAGTATCACTGCTTCCATGAATATGGACATACTGGTCGACTGGGGAAGACCTTAATGCCTTCAATCAATCAGTTATCAGTTATAAACCGTGTACCATAGGCACATAGGATCCAGCTGCTACAGATTCGACCACCAGAAAGTTGGAGAGCGCGGCACATACAATCAAGCCTTGGACGCGATGGCATGTTCACATATTCCGGGAACTGAGTAGGCGATAGTTTTGGCACCACTGATTGCGCAGTTGGGTCATTTCTGCCAGTGTCATTGACACTTGGTGAGTTGAGTCCCAGGGTCATCGATAGAATGACATCACCATTGACAGCATGACATCAGTGTCCAACGCTGATGCTTCGCTGCCGTACAACCACGATTTGCTTGGTAGCCTTAGTTTGAAGAAAAGAATAAACGTGGACGGAGAAGGGGCTTTGTGCTTGCCTACCACAATCATTCCGAGGTGTCTGCACCTCCAGACTCTCAATCAGGCAATCTACATAGAAACTGACAACAACATCAACATCGATTAGCAGCCATATCATGCAAAATCTCCAACTAGGCGCAGTGGGGATCAATTGGTCCTCATCCAGGAAGGCGTGTCGCACAGACCGCACGCAGACTTTTCTTAATCCCTTTTATACCTCCGCCAAGTCAAGGTTTCGCTACCTCTCTGCTTCCGCCACTCCGAATTGGGCACGGAAAATAGCAAACCATGGTTCGGCATGCGCAATACATGGCCTAACCAACGTAGCTTCTGGTGCTCGACATATTCTTCAATGGACGTCTCTGTTGCACAACCGAAAACTTGTTTTTTAGTCGTCTCGGATTCACTGGCGAGATGGCCGAAGTGGTTAGAGCGCGAATTCACTGACCGCAAGGTTCGTGGTTCGAACCCGACCTCTGCCTCACGACTTCCCGTGTCTAGGCTTGGGCAACCTGGCAGTATCCCAGCCCTCGTGCTTCCTTCTGGTAGCATGGCAGTTAGGCACCGAAAGGGTGCTACAGCTGAACGATCCATCCAATCCACTGGCACCAACCTACACAAGCTATGGTTCTAAGACATCGGCTGACGATCATCATCATCGTCAAAGACAGCTACATCAGTGTTGACACTAATGCTTCACTGCCGTAATGCTGACGATTACCAAGACGTCTCAGTTCCGCTCACAGCCATACAACAAAACAGTCCGTACTGTAGCCTGATGCGTAAGTCCCTTGAGATTCAGGGAAGTCACAAGTTTCTCAAAATAGTAAACGCTGCGTAAGAATTGCAGATTCTTGCATTGACCTCATCTCTCACACTATAATCGGAGGTAATACAACCTCTAAGGTATGTAAAACGCCCCACAACTTCGAGTTCCCCTCCCTGGAATGTAAGTGATACGTTCAGTGACTGCATGTTCAGTGTTATGACCTTACACTTTGTGGGTAGAAAGTGCATACCAAAGGATGGGATAACTTTGGCCAGTACATTCAAAGAATACCTGCACCTTCTCTTCGAAGACGAGAACGATGTCGCCTGCATATTCCAAATCGATAAGGTTTTCGTCAGCTGCTAGCTGAACACCAGGGTTTTGAAGACCTTCCAGCGTCCGCCTGATTAGTTCGTCGATCACGGAATTAAATAGGAATGGAGAGAGTGGGAGCTGCTGACGGACACCATTTTGTATACGGAAGCTTTTGGAGAACTCTCCGTATATTCTCACACGTCCGAAAGTCTGAGAATACAGAGAACTTATGTTCACAAAGGTCCGGGACATTTCCTGATAGGCAACTGTATCAAGGAGAACAGACCGATCAACCAAGTCGAATGAACCTTGGAAATCCAAAAATACTAAAATTGTAGGTCGTTTGTACGTATGACGTTGTTCTAGCACCTGACGGAGGGTGAAAATATGGTCAATGCAATCCCTACCAGGCCGGAGTCCCGCTTATTGCTCTCGAGTCAGTGTTTCACGAGCCACCATAAGGCGACAGAACACAGGTGACGCAGACAGTTTTGTCACGACCGCGGTCAAGCTGATCCCCCCTGTGGTTACCACACTCACTACGAGCCCTTTTTGAAAACGGGCACTATCACCGACTCTCCCCAGTTGTCTGAAACAGTATCCTTTTCCCAAATGCAGGAAAACAGATCAGACAAGCGCTGACTGAGGACTTCACCCCCATCTTTGAACAATGCGGGTAGGAGGTCATCCTGACTAGTAGCTCGGTGGCACTTGAGAGAACATATGCAGTCAATCAATTTATCAGCTATAAACCGTGTTCCATATGCACATTGGTTCCAGCTGCTACAGTTTCGATCACCGGAAAACCGGAGTGTGAGACATAAAACCAAGCCTTGGAGGCGATGGGATGTTCATTTTGTTCGGAAACCTCCGAGTCAGTAAGGGGTAACTGTCCAGGGTTCTGCGTCAGTTGCAGCCTCCAGATGAGTGGCAGCTGGTGATCACAACAACTGTTCGGTCCAAGGTCGAGGTGTTCTTTATTCAAGATGGTCGCTCCGTACTGATCTTTGACGGTTTAGGGGGCCCGGTCACACAGACCAACTGGAATAATCATCGGGTATTACCGGCTTTCTGGGCCTCTCCTATTTCCTTAGCTTTTCGCGTCCACCAAACTCCAAGGTTGGTTCACACGCTCACTTTCACTTGACATCTGATAATCCCTAGGGTCGGGTTATGTTCGGAACCGGGGAAATATTTCTTCCAGATTTAAGCAATACCACTGTTCGGTCTGATATCCAGCGCTTCAGTGGGCCTGGCAGCGCCACGCTACAGGGAAAACTCCCAGCACTGGGCAAAGAGGGGACACTCTCGTCCCAGTATCAATTCACAGTTGGCAGAGACTCTAGAAGACGATTCTGGTAAATTCGTGTGGCATCCGGATCCGCCAATCTCTCAATTACCAAGCGATTTGTCAGCACCTTACGCGGCTCTGGAAAACGAAGTGGGAAACGACTTCGGACGGGTGCGTGGTTGGAATTCACAAATGTGTTCCAAAAAGAGCGGCAGTCAGTTATTGACCTGAGCTATAGGTAAATGATGGCGGTATGATCAATTTGAGTCAGTAGCCGTTGGAGGACACCATGTGATCAGACGACTTCGTCTATTTCGGAAGTTAGCACTGCATAAGAGCAGCCTGTAGTGAGCACATAGCTGAAGCAATCGTTCACCGCTGTCCGTGCGTACCTAGTCCAATCCATGTCGATCACCTATTTGAGCCTCAGATGCGCTAAGCCTGCCCACTTGTGCATTCAAATCTCCGGAAACCACAACGATATCTGAGCTTTTAGCTCACCGCAAGAGCATCCAGGGAGGCTAGAGCTACAGTCGGTTGGGGCGTAAGCAGACACGACAAACAGGCAGCGGTCAACTTCCCGCTTGTGAGACTCCTTCACAGACGTTGCCAGACGAACCGCACAGAGGCGACTATCAACAGGTACCAGTCAAGCAAGGATACTTCCGCCCGGTGAATTAGGACGATACCAACCCCTGCACATCCCGCCGCAGCAGCCTCCGGATCACCAGAGGTGCGTGGCCGGAAGCGAGTGGAGAGTGATGGGGCGGTTAGCTCAACCACTGTGCTTGCATCTTGAATTCTTGTTTCCGAAACACAGCACACATCAATGCCAAGCGAGTCCAGTGTGAGAGCGAGAGCAGCTTGTTGTCCCGCTTGCTTCTGAGTGCGGACATTGAAAGAAGTACTGGGGTCTCCATCTAGGGAGGCGGCAGTTGACAACCCGACTAAGTTTACCGGTTAATGTTTTCAAAATTCGTTTTCAGGTCATACACTGTCCACTTCTCGGCCGCTTCCACCCAGACCTTGACAGACAAACTGACGTCATGTCGGTTCCATAGGTGTCGGAGGTTGGCAAAAGCACCTCTGGCCTTCCCGATTCGAGAAGTAATCTCACCTCCAGCCAGTCCACCGGAACTTATACAACTGCCCAGATAAATTTATCTACCACGTCGATTGGCTCGTCTGCAAGCATGAGGTTTGCGTTTGATCCCACCCAGTCTTGTAACAGCAGCAAGTGTAGAGTACCTGCCAAATCCCGTACCAGAACCATCTAGGATATTTAAAGTGGCTTGAATTTTTGAAGGATCTGAACCAATATCGTCCGCATATTCAATGTCTGTGAGGAAACGCCCTGGAGCGCTTCGATCCCCGAGGAAAGGCGAGAGAGGGCATCCTTGTTTTACACCGCTGGACGTGGTGAACTCAGGCGAAAGCTTGTCATATACTCGTACGTATCCACAGGAGCTCACATACAGTGCTCTCATAAGGGATATAAATTTGGAAGGGACACCTTTGATCACCAGACACTGCCAAAGTTCCTGACGATTGTCGGAGTCAAAAGCAGCATTCATATCGAGAAAAACTACCAAGGTGAGATGTTTGAAGGAGTGCCACTGTTCCAGAACTTGCCAATGCACCCTCGGCCAGTACGAAACCCAGCTTGATTCTCACGGAAGCTCCCTCTCCCGATACTCGACCAACCTATGCAGAATAATGCCAGAGAGCACCTTAGATGCGAAGGATACCAGGCTGGTGCCGGCGGCTTTCGCATGATGTCTTGCGCCATTGTTGAAGACTGGGATTATGGTTGAGGAGCTAAATTCGGCTGGTTTCTGTTTTCGTTCAAAATGGTTGTCAGATTGTTCACCAGGACCTCGCCAGCCTCTTTGAAAAGCAGATCATCCGTCCAGGTGTCTTGCAGCGTTGAAGGATCACTACCCCGCGCAGGATTTTCGTTGTTGATGGCGGGCTGGTGTCTATGTTCCATTCAGACCCATTGGGTTATTCCAGCAGTTGTGTTGAAGGAGACAACTGCTCAAGACGACAATTTTCTGAGTGAAACGCTGTTCCGTCTCTTTCGCATGTTTCGCTGACATCTGCCTTCCTTTGGTCGGTTGATCGAATCAGCTGAAATAGGGCGCGGCTGTTGCCTGCAGCGAAAGCCTTCTTTCTCCACCTCCTGAGCCTTCGCCGTCCACCAGCGTTCTGTCTTCCAGCTCCTAATTAGGCGGGATCTGAGTGCGCTACCACAGTTGCTAGTATGGCCTTTCTGGCAGCAATCAGATCCACTGATCTCGACGATATCCAGTGTTCAACTAGTCGAGTCAGATGGCTTGGACAGACAGTTCTGAAGACTGAAAGCATAAGTTCTTTAACCTGCTTCCATTCAGCCTCAAAGTAATCCTAGTCATCCACATGACCATGCGTTTGCAGTAGCTTTCTAGTCGGATTAGCTCGATATTCTTGCGCTATTGAAACTTGTCGAAGTTGGCGAACGAAACTGCTCTGCTTTGGCAAGCGTACTGATGACGGGAAGCGAAGTCATGAGCGGGCTCGCACAATGGCATGATCAGAGTCAAGTTGCGTACCCCAGAAGGACCGACAATCTTTAATTGAGGTTCTCCATCAGTAACTGATAGCCACAAGGTCCAACTGAGTCCATAACAGTTTTGCGGTTGGTAGCCTCCAAGTGACTCGATGTGAGCGTTTGCGCTGAAAGTTTGTACTGGCCAGGAACAGACGATGATCAGCATATAACTGAAGCAGTCGCTGAGCATCAACTCCAAATATAACACCTAACTGTGCATTTTCCGGACTTAGTCGTCCAACTTGGGCATTCATATCACCTGCCAGGATTACTCTACCCGTTCATCTTGCTGACCGAAGCAGTCTTGACAGATCTTGATAAAACCCGTCATTCTCAGTCTCACAACTGCAGTCTGTCGGGGCGCATGCTGATACGACAAATAAACACTGTGCATTGCATCAACCTGTACTGATCTTAATTGAGCCAGACAACCGCACGGCACAAAGACGACTGTTTGCTGGGATCCAGTTAAGTAAAGCGCTTTCATCCTTGGGATGAGTGCAACTCCCACACCGTAGACACTGCGAGTCATTGCGTCAAGATCACCAGATACCCGAAGAGTGAAATGTAGAACATCTGAGCTCGTCCTAAGCGGCTTGAGGTGCACGACCGAAGTGGTGCCTTGTATGCGTGTTTCGGAAACACAACATACACCGACAAAGAAGGAAAGCAGGGTTTCAGCAAGGGATGCCTGCCACCCAATTTGACATACAGTACGGACGTTGAAGGCTGCCACGTGAATCAAATTTTTTGAGGTTAGTAAGTGATTATTATTGGTTTATTTTTCTGGGGACTGGTTTAGAGACGGAACAATGGCTGGGAATGGCATCATTCGACGGGTGGGGAGGGATGTCGGGGAAGGCTGGTGAGCGAAGAGCTGCAAGGGCGAATGATACTTCTCGGTTGCCTAAGGTGAAGGGGGTTTGGTTGAGGTAGCCCACATTGAGCCTTTGACTCAGAAGTCCGAACCGAGAGACAGCGGTTGTTAGGGCTTTCTTGGGGGACCATTCCCTGAGCCAATGACTCAATGGCCTGGTTGCAGGAGGCTGGCCTGGCCCAAAGACGCAGAGAGCAAGGCATTACTATCTCACTACTGACGCGGCTGCACACAGCAGGTGTCTTTTGAGCAGCACCGGACTCTTTGGTTTTAATAGTATCGCGACTGTATTAAATAATGCGCCCGCGGTCACGATCAACCCTTTGGCGATTGGAGTGTGCAGTTTTCAGGACCGAGCTTTTCTAACCCGTCTTTCCTCGGGGGAACGCTGCATCGCTGCTTCTACAACTATGGATATGCTGGTCGCCTGGGGGGAAACGCCTTACTACCTCCACACTCCTATCGCAGAATACAATCTGACTTCATCTCCAGACCGCATCGCAATACGAGTTCTTCCAATGCGGGGACTCGATGTTCTTCGTCGGGCTGCTCCTCGTTGGCATTCCTGACATGGTCGAACTTTTAGGAACTGATTTCGAGGCACTTTATCCAGCAAAATCATTTCAGCACAGAAGCCCGACCACGATGACAGCTTTAGGTCGGACAATAGTCGCACGCATCGCAAGTAGATACCGGCCACCTACATTCCTAGCACCGAATCCAAACGGTTGATAACCCCTTTTCGTGTTTCGTATTCACGACCGATTCGGAAGTTTAGATCATTTATGGTAAAAAGGGGGATCAGTTGATGATAGACAATTGCTCACCTAATTCTTCCCACCCAGCTTCTGGGTAGGACCTTTTTGGAGCATGCGCAGTGATGAAAGTCGCAAAGGTGCTCATGGCAATCGGAGCTAGATATCATTGCATTCATGCAGTTCGGTTCGTCTTATTTTTTCCATTCACATGATCTGCTATACCATGTTCCTGTGCAGTTCCTGACTGGTTGAATGTGTATCCAGCCTCCTGTAATGTCCCGTGGTCTGCCCACCAATTTCTGCTGAGAGCAACAAGTAAGCCCCTGCACATAAGAATGTTCGTTGACAGAAGCGAGTCTAGCCGGTTTGCTCGTTCGCTGTCGTGTTATGCACGGTACCAGAGCCTAGCTGGTCTTATTGCCACGGCGATCTTGACATAAGGTGTATCGGTCACTTAGTTTTATCGCAAATGGCGGCTTCACGGGCTGCGCCACCAAACGTCACATAGCACCAGCACAAGTTGCCCTAGCGAGACTGGAATACTTGCCCTCGTTCAGCCACCGAACTAGCGTGGCCTCGTTGTCTGTGTTCAGCGTGGCAGAACATCGGTATTCTGGTTACTTGAAAAGTTCCAGTGTATATCAGTGGTGCGGATACCGAATTCTTAGATTGAGGCACTTACCAGTCTCAGGTGCTGCTGGTGGCGTGTTTCAAACTCGTAGTTAAATGAGTGGTGGTATCCAGTAGATGCTAGGAGACGTTGCATCCATATCTACTGATCTGTATCCATATCTAGCGACCATTAGGGCGAGACGGCCCAAGTGGTTAGAGCGCGAATTTACTGACCGGAAGGTTCGTGGTTCGAACCCGACCTCTGCCTCTCGACTTCCCCTGTCTAGGCTTGGGCAACCTGGCAGTATCCCAGCCCTCGTGCTTCCTTCGGGTGGCATGGCAGCTAGGCACCGAAAGGGTGTTACAGCTGAACGATATATATATATATATTAGGGCTTTCTACGGCGTCTTGCTTGTTTTTTAAATGGACGGACGGCTTCCGATCGCCTAGCTGTAATTTGTACGTTACATATTCCAAACGAATTCTCTCAGTGAATTCACGCGCTAATGTAGTCCGAGCAGTCGTAGGCGCGTATCGTTCCTCCAAATGTACAACGAACGGTACACTCTTAACAGAAGAGAGATGGCCCAGTGGTTACAGCGCGAGTTTACCAACCGGAAGGTCCGTGGTTCGAACCTGACCTCCGCCACTCGACTTGCCCTGTCTAGGCTTGGGCAACCTGGCAGTATCCTAGCCCTCGTGCTTCCTTCTGGTGGCATGGCAGTTAGGCACCGAAAGGGTACTACAGCTGAGCGATTTTTTTTACTCTTAACAGGGATTATCCTTCGAGTGAGTCTAGGAGCTAGGTGGGCGAACTTAATGATAAGATAATCGTTCAGCTGTAGCATCCTTTTGGTGCCTAGCTGCCATGCCACCCGAAGGAAGCACGAGGGCTGGGATAATGCCAGGTTGCCCAAGCCTAGACAGGAGAAGTTGAGATGCAGAGGTCAGATTCGGACATAGCGTCGTTCGTTCCGACTTTCCAGCTCATCTTTTAGAATGGCATCACCATCATTGGTAACAGCCCAAATAAGAACACGTGCCTCACTGCCTTATAATAAAAAAAGAAATGGAGACCTAGGCTAGCCTGGAACGAATACCCAAGGTACCTACACCGCCAACACTCACCTAGACAATCTGGATAGAAACTGACAACGTGAACATCGTACCGGCTTTTTATCCGGTTGCACTGCGGACTCCCAATAGGACTGTGTTTTGAGTGTCCAAAGAGCCGCTTAAGCCCCACAACCGTTCTACGTATTCGCATCTAACGCTCCCTGGGATTATAAACGTTCCCTGAATATCAGCAAGTCAAGAAGTGCTTTATGCACCCAAGCGTGAATTTCCAATGTCTTATGCTTCTTAATTGCGCGGTTAATCATCCATTTTGTAAAAAAGGGTAAGATGAAAAAGCACATTTTTCACTGTACGTATAATACACCCTACATAACCTTCCTTTTACCTCCATTATCACACCGAACCTTGGCTACTTGGCCGAAAGATTTACTTTTTTTGGAGGGGTGTGTGTAATAACTTTCAAAAACGCCCCCACTTTATTTTGATGACAAAATACGCGCATATTTCTTACACATCCAGCTGTATTGTCTGAACTGGCAGCATTCCACACCCGCTAACCTCCGGTTTCATTTGTCATCCATTTAGTACTGAGTGGCCGATTTTGTACTTTTCATCCATCAGTTAAGCTTCGCTATTATTTTTGGTCCTAGACAAAGCTCCGTCAACTCGTTTCGCCTTGATTCCCACTTTAACCAGTACGGTTACTTAGGCGGAGACTCTAGCAAAAACGATCTAAAGTAGTTCTGCATCACCCGCCATTTGAATGCGCAAGGCTATGCGGAATTCCCTGGAACATGGTATGGATAACCTGGGCTTACATGTGCCACACCCATTACTTTATGACATGGACTGCATTAAAACCTCACAACTGGGCTGATTTGACTATCTATGGTTACGACGCTCATTAACATTGGGATAAATACTGATTTTTGCATGGTCACCTGCTGTTCTCTAGGACAGAGCGGGCTGATTCCTTGGCATGTTGTACGCGTTCGAATAAACTTCTGATGTAGGCACTAGCTGAGGGAGCATCATCACATTCATCCTTTGGGGAAGCGGATTTTCGTCTCACGGGGGTTAGTTCGACATCACCCAGTGGATGACCCATTGAAGGCGATTCAGCTGGTACCTTCAACGTCCGCAAGTTCGAAATATCTGCCACCCACAGGTGGTTGAGTAGTTTCAGATGTTGAACCTGTGTGAAAGTAATAAAACCACAGCAACCCTTACACTTGTGCCATACCGCACAGCTATAGAGACAAGGGTATCACCCGGTTCGATATAATGAAGCTTGTAGGATTCTGCAGGCCTAATACATCCACCCACCGTCCCGTAGTGCTTCCCACGACGACCTGCTAGGATCGAAACATCCTCACCCATCAGAAGTTTAAATCTACCGCATTTCATTCAAGGACGTTTGACGCTTGACGGATTGACAGGCTGACAGATTGACGGATTGATACACGGATTCACGGATTCACGGATTGATACACAGGAAAAATCATTGTTCAATCAAAGTGCGCGACTTGACACTGAAACGCTTTGTGGCGTGTTTCTGCACGGATTCACGGATTGACGGATTGATACACAGGATCGAGGCTTTTGCCCAAGTTTCCCAGGTCGGTTTTTGTTCTTGTCGTTCAGCGGTTGTCGTTCACCTGAAAGACACAAGCGAGAAACTGGTGTAGCACTGCTCTTCAAGTTCTCAGCGCGGGGCAGTATGTTTGCCAGCACAAGGACTCGCATAGGAAATTGTGTAATAGTGCTTTGAACTGGGTTCTAGAAGGAGCGTGGACAACTGTCGGAGGAAGGTTATTCCACGCAGCTACTGCACGAAATGAGAAAAAATTTTCCCCAATAAAAGTGTTCGCTCTGAGCTTGAAAATCTTCTTACCATGTACCCGCCGTGTGTTTGCTGACTCACCGGTGAAAAACCTGTTGGCCAAACCTTGTTCAAACAGGGCATAAGTGAGAATTAGTTCCCCTCGGAAGCCGCGATACTCGAGGGGAAAGAGGTCAAGCGCCACGAGGCGCACTTCGTAGTCCACGGATTTAAGGCCGGTAACCATTTTCGTAGCAGCTCGCTGGACACGCTCAGTGAGGGTTACGTCCCTCGTGCGCCCTGAGTAGACAACTTGATTTTCGTATTCAAGAAGCGGTTTGACGTAAGCCCCATAGAGTATTTGGGAGTCCGTGCGAGTAATACGAGTGAAGGTGCACCTAATCATCCGTAGAACGGCGAATGCACTTCGGGCCGATTTCTCATGGTGCAGTGAGAAGGACATGTTTGAAGAGTGCCAGATACCCAAATCCTTTTTGGTGTCTTCTGTCCTTTAGTGTCTTCTGGTTCATTCTCACCATGCACGACATAGACGTTCGCTGAGTCTCCTCCGAATGACATTTGGACGCACTTCTCGTCATTCAGAGGAAGGTGCCAGTCCAACGAACACTGTTTTGCAGCGTCTACATCCATTTGAAGGG